>UCOM01000233.1:0-103617 GCA_900474385.1 Ormyrus pomaceus
TGTATCAAAAACTAGATCAAAAATTTTGAAGAAACCTAAAATGTCTAATTTATTAATGGATATTGAAAAATCCAATGCAGAAATTGATTGTGAGATTTCAAGTAATAATAGCTTAAGCCCAGTGAAAATAAAACCTAAAGAAGTAACTTCTGAAAAAGAAGAATTTAATTCAAGTAGGCATTCAAAAACATCTGAAACAGACAAGTCTTGCTTATCAAATGTATCAAAAACTAGATCAAAAATTTTGAAGAAACCTAAAATGTCTAATTTATTAATGGATATTGAAAAATCCAATGAAGAAATTGATTGTGAGATTTCAAGTAATAATAGCTTAAGCCCAGTGAAAATAAAACCTAAAGAAGTAACTTCTGAACAAGAAGAAGTCGTTTCTGTTAGTTCAAATGAAAGTGAATCTGATAATTTCACACCTAATGATATTAAAACTGGCTTTCAAAATAATGACAGTGTTCAAAAAGAAAATAAAAACAGGAATTCTGAAGAAATGCAAAGTAATGTAGATAGTGATAGTTCAATTGGAAGTTTAAATAATAATAAGAAAAAGAGAAAAGAAAAATTTATTTCTTCAAGTGCCTCAAGTTCTGCGATGGGATCACCAATAAAACGAAAAAGAACTCATTCAGAATCTTCAGAATCTACTGATGATGTTTTATCAATAATTGATAAATGGTGTGAATCAGATGAAGTAAGAGATCAAATAAAAAAACCAAAGAGATCTTCCAGTTTTCAAAAAGAACTAGACAAAGATAAAAACCAATCAAAACATTCTGAAGACTTTGTTTTAGATGAAAATGATTGTACTTTAGTTGAACCTGATTTCAAGAAATCGGAAAAATTGAACTTTAAAATAGATTCTCCAATTGGTAATATTATTAATGAAGTTAAAAGTTTCAAAGAAAATGAAGCTAATGTTAATCTAATGAATATAACCAGTTCATTAATGTCAGCTGATCTTTTTGAGTCTAATGAACATTGTGCACAACTACACCCTCACTTACCATCAAAACAATTAGATAAAAGTATGAACAGTCACTCTTCAGTTAGTACTTCGCGTGCAGGCAAAACTATTCAGAAGGAAAAGTTAAATTTAGATCAAAGTATTGTAGATGTTACAATTGTAGATACGTCGCAATTTAACAGAAAAAAGTCCAACGGTTCTGAAAGTTCAGATGGGTCTAATAAAGAAAATAAGAGACTTGTAGAAAATGTAGCTGTTACAAAAACAACTGACAACATAGCTTATGAATCAGAAGAACAAAAGTTTTCAAATGTAAAATGCAAAATCACTGCTGAAAAATCTGTGATGAATTTAGAAGATTCATGTCATATGTCTGACAGTTCTATGGATATTACACAAGGAGAAATTGCTCTAAAAAAAATCGAAAAAGATCTCTTTGGAGCGGATTTATCGGTCGCGCCCGAAAGTAAACTTCAAGAAAAGCATGAAGATCGGTTCTCTACACCACGAAGACAGGTAAATTATTTTATTTTTTTTTTTTTTTTGAAAGACGATAATTTATTGCTATTATTATTTTAAAATATTATTTTAAAATTATTATTTTTAGATTAAACGTTCTCACACTGACATTAATAATGAAAATGAATTTGATCCTGATAACATTGGTGCTACACCAGTTACAAGAAAAAGGTATAATTTTTATAAAAAAAGATTGATTTAGACTATTCTAATCCAAAAATCTCTATTTTATTTTTTAGACAACCATTTAATTTCCCTATGACAAAAATTAATGAATTGGAAGAAACTGTAACTACACCTGATAAAAGTTCAAATCTTATACCAGCAATAACCCCAATGAGAAATACAAAATCTTACCCCGTAGGACACAGCACTCCAATGGTTGATACATCAAGTGGGCAAAATAAATCATTTTCAAAAAGCAAGAAAATTACATTAATTTGCACTGGGTTATCACCTGAGAATATTAAAATAGTACTAATGTTTTCAAAAAAATTCAAGGCAACTTTTCAAAATAACTTTAGCGCGGATGTTACTCATGTAATTGTAAAAACAGATCCTCTAACTAAGGGTGGAAAAAAGACTTTCAAGTACATTCAAGGAGTAGCTTTTCAAAAATATGTCGTTGATTATCAATGGATAGTTGATTGTTTAACGCAGAATATTCTATTAGATGAAGATGATGAGAAATATGATGTATTGGATCCAGAAACTCTTGAACCAGGAGCAAAACGATCCAGGATGAGAACTCAAGACTTGTTTGAAAAATTTGCTTTTTTCTGTTGCGAGCCCATTAGCAATATTTTATTGCATGAATTTAAAGTAAGCAAATGTCTTATTTATAATATTCTCAATTTACATTTTTAATCTCCTTTTTCAATAATTTAAAATAAAATTTCAGAGTTTATTAGCGTTTAATGGTGCTGTAGTAGCTAATACAGTAGCAGAACTTGCAACTCAAAACGATAAATTCAAAATTATACTATTAGAATCTGAAAGTTTAAGCCAAAATAGTAAGTTCACGTTAAATATGCATTTAAAATATATAAAAGTATTGCATCTTTTTAATATTATTGTTAAATTTTTAGAGATATTGTCCTTGAAAAATTCTAAACAAGTGTTAGTTAGTTTTGAATGGGTTGTAGATAGCATAAGTCAATATGATATCTTGTCATTATACACATACTTATTCAACACGACCGTTGAGGAAGCTTTAGCTTTAGGATTCCCACCAGATATACTTGTCGAAGAAGAGACTGTTGAGGAAGACGAAGAAGAACTAGAAGAGACATGAATAAATTTTATATAATAATTGTTATTGTTACAAAAAAATGTTCTTTTAAGAATTCAATTAATTTTGTTAATATTATAAAGAAACATCCCAGTGTTTCAAATGTATTCCATTATAAATAAGAACGATATAGCAAATAGTAGATTATAAGTTAAAAGTTGAAATTTTTTCTTCAATTTGATAAAAATGTTTGTAGATTTTACAGCATGAAAACTGAACAAACACACGAAAATAAAAATATGATCTGTTCTTTAGATCACACTATATTTTGTGATAATTTAAAGCTGTTGAACATAAATTCAGTGTTCAAATTGTTGTTCATTACTTATGTGTATTTTCATTATGTGTAGTTTCATGGCATTATTTATATGTTATTTACTAGTGATTTAAAATTTTTTTACGATTAAAAAAAATGAGTAATTCCTGTTTAATGTTCTAATATACTTGGGAATGTAGTGAATTATTTCACGCTAAAAAAACTGCTTTTGATACGAAATAAAAGTTTAAATATTTTGTAATTTAAAAGCTAACTTGAATTATTATAAGTATTAAAAGCATTCGAAATTATTTATTTAAATAGTAACGGCCAATTATGCTTTTCTTTCTGTACATAAAATATTTTTTCCATTTTAAGGAAATATGTATGTACTGTTAATAAAAATATTTGTAATATTAAACATTGAACACGTTGAATAATTTTTTGAAGTTATTATTCTCTTTTAAATTTTAACTTTTGTTGATCAGTAAGCGAAAAATTGTAATTTCACGAGCAATTTTCAAAATCAGATGTATGGTTTCTCTTAATGAAAATTTGGAAATCATCTCGACTGGCAGATTCTCTCTCTCCTTTTGTGAGAGAATGAGACAGTAACATTCGCATGCACGCATATTAGTACCTCATAAGCCATCCGTCGAGTCACGTTGTGCCTTGTATTATAATGCCGAAACTTCCACAACAGTTCCGTTTTCTGTATTGTATAATGTATTTGAGTAATATTTTATCTTTGCATATTGAACTTCAGAATGGTTTTATACATATATCCACTCAATATGATTGCGCGTGTGTGACATTTACATCGTATCGCGAAAATTAGTCACTATAAAAAGTGGAAAAAGTTAAAATTATTTAATGTTTTTTTCCTTCGATATCTTACTGACTAAAGATTTTAAATGTAGTTTGCATATACGTGTAAGAATTAGGGTGCAAAATTATACACGAGACAACTCGACGCGGCCACATGAATTTTTAATAGAAGATTAATTTGGTTATTTGCCAACGAAATTATTATTGCTCCTAAAATCAATGAATTTGTAGCCAATAAATAGAAATATTATGCATTTTTTCAAGTAAGAAATTAATTTTATTATTTAATTATTACTTATCGAGCAAAGTAAAATCTATTACTTTTCACCGTGAAAAAATAAAGGTAATATAGAATCCAAAACAAGATAGTTTTATGTTAGATCGATTAAGACTTTATCGAAAGATTTTTCAATACGAATAATCAAAAATAGAACTGACGATTTTCAGAGACAATAATTTTATTTTTGGAAATTGAATACACTCATGCGGTATTTTCTCCATGTTTCAATTAAAATTATAGCACAATAATGCAACTATTTTTTGCGAACTATACTTATTAGAATTGAACATTTTTTATATTTATCGCATACTAGCTGGATATATCGAAAATAGCTCAAAAAAGAATTAAATTAAATTTCTCGTCTGTATAATGATGTCTGTATAAGGATAATAAAGTTATTAATCAAATATTTAACTGTTTTCACTGTAGAATTATTTTGTAATATTTTATATATAAGTGCACTAGTTTAATGTATAAAACATTTTGTATACAGACTTATCTCAATTCATATTTGTATATTTTATATATAAGGGCACTAGTTTAATATATAAAAAATTTTGTATACGGATTTATCTCAATTCTTATTTGTAGCTGCGTATATATTGCATAGTTCGCTTAGATTATGAAAGGCGCCTATTCTGACCAGGATTTATTTTGTATAATTTAGGAAAAAATAAAATGACATGTTATTTTCAAGGTGCTATGATCGCAAGACAATTGAAACAAATAAATTCAATAATATTCCGTAATAATTTTCTGATGTTGTTAGAATTTTCAAAATTTTTAAGTCCTTGCTTTTTTGCTTCTTCATGAACTTTTCAAGATTTATCGGCGTGAACTTGTTTTATTCTTAATCGAGGCAGTGCATGCAATAGCATTACGTATTCTGCACATCTGCTTCTTGGAAACTTATTTTTATTCGAGCTGCACTTTCTTTATGATTGAGATAGTTTTTATTATCCTCCGACAATCGCGCGAATTTGTTTCATCTGATGCATCGAAAATATGAAAGCGTTTGTACATAATATTAAAAAGAAAAAAACACTAATTCAGAGTTAGTTTTAATCAAGCGCATTAATTGTTTTATGAACTTTCCAAGTTTTTTAATCAAAATTTCGAATCCAAAAACATAAAATGAAATTACTTATTAGGTCTCTGCATTTTCCTCATTTCGCGACGTGTCTAATGCCGTAAAGTTAGTTTTTCCGCGAATATTAGGAATCACGCGTTGGAAAACTTTTCAAGCGACGATGTAAATTGAAACTTTAGCTGCAGCGCAACCTAATTTCAGTTTGTTTACCGCAAGATTTCAAAAGTACGCATAGTCTAATTTAGATCCACCGGAGTATATTTGCAATGATATTACATACATGTATGCTCTATAAAAGTAAACTTTTAGAGCAGCGTTCGAGTTGGAGATAAATTAACTGGTATGATTGCTACTCAAATGCAGAAATATTGCAGAAAAGTATAACTGTGAAGGATGTAGTTTTTGAACAGTAAGGCATATCATTTTTTGTTCATTTAGATCTATTATTTTACGAATTTGAAAAAAAAAATATGACAAAACTGTAAATTGCAATTTATATTAAAAAATAATCAAAAACTTCATCTTTCACGATATTCAATTAAATTAAATTCCGCTCAAGTTGCAATATAAAAATACCTTGCAGAAATAACATTTCTTCTCATATATTTTTGACAAAAAAATCAATAATTACGTAAAATTGTACAGAATTCAACTGCAACCTGTCATGTTTGATATTACTCTGCTTTCGAATAGTAAACTTGACGTTTACATAAAAATATACACTCTACGAAAATGATTTTTTAATATAAAAAAAAAACATTTTAGATTTCATATTAAAATGAAAATATATCTCGAAGAAAAGCTATTTCTCCTAATGAAAAAGAAAGTTTTACGAAGTTAAATGACTAACTCTTCATTTAAAACTTTGTTAATTTCATTTCCACGGAGGCAATCTTGCTGAAAAGGCTTTTTCCATCGTTAAAATCAAAACGAATTTACTCCCACACTGCAGTGCCAAAAGTCAATTTTCGTCAGTATACGCAAACACGCAAAACCCTTTTGCGAACCTTTAAATTGATCCGAAAATGCAGCTCATCGAAGAAGCATAATATAATACGTATACAAATTGACATTCGCCGGCAGAAGGAGCCGAAGAACCAATATCCTAATATGTACACCAGCCCAGCAATTCCTGGATACAAACATTCTTAAGCAAGCTCACGCCGGTACCTATACGCGCGCACACACACATCGACGCAGGCATCCGTGCCGCGGCGACGATGCGATGCGGGTGGGGGCAGCTCGCGACGGGGTTGGGGAGGGGTAGAAAGAGCGCCTGGCTGCAGCCGAGCGAGAGGAGCTTATATACGTGTAGGAGGACCACGCCTTTGAGAGAGAGAGAGAGAGAGAGAGCGTTCCGTTGCATCCTGCTGCAGCACTTTGAGCACGGAGCCGCGCCGCGATCTTTGTCCCTTGTGTGCGCGGCGCCGCCACCGCCCGCGATACACACGGACGCACACGCGCGCGCAAAATACACACTATGCCGCGTACCTTACGTGCGCGAATAAAGGGAGCATCTCGATGCCGCGAGGGACGAAGACGAACGGCCCGAACGAGCGACGGCGAGAGGATATGTGTGGGCAGCGGACAAAGAAATCGCAGCGCCGGCCGGATAAGGAATTATACGGAAGATAAGGTTCAGCCGGGCGAAAATATTACGAAGAGCGCATAAAGGGATTCCTGCGACTATATAATACACTCGCGGAGGGCGGAGTAAGTTTAAAAGAGCAGCCGCGGGGATTGCGGTCTACCGCGGAGACGATAAAAATGAAGAGAGAGAGAGAGAGAGAGAGGAGCCGCCCGAAAGAAGCTTATAAAGATAAGAAGAGGCGGACGCGCATTCGCGGAAAAGGATGACGGGGCAGGCGTGCGTGCAAAAGCAGAGCGCACCGAGCTCCGAGCCGGTCAGAGAGCTTTTCGCGAAATCAAAGGAGATTTAACGCCGCTATTGATTCGCGAGCTCGGATTTCTATTCCTCTCTCTCTCTCTCCCTCTTTCTCTCTTTCGCGCAAACATAATCGAGAGTAAACGATTCGCATCCTTCTCCTCTCCCCGGTCAGCTGCGTCGTCCTGTGCACGAAAGCGGAGATCGGTTTTTCCTTACCGGCGACTCTCAAAGCCGAACCGCAAACGTTTTCACGGGCAAATATCGCGAGTCGAAGGCCGGAATTCCACGTATTTTCAGTGACTATTGCTCTCTCGGATCCGTATACGGTATATGGTGTCACCGTTCCTGCACTCCGATGGAAACTTCCCTGGGATTGTTATCGACCGTTTTACCTCGCCGTAACCACTTGCTCTTTTCACTCGCGCTCACTGATATTCCTGGCGGTGCTTTACGCTCTTTTCTCCTCCGGCAATCGGGACTTTGCGGAATTTTCTTTGCCATTTAACTCCTGGGCTCTCGTGACTTTTCTTTATGCAGTGGGATTGGAATGATTGAATTTACTTTTTATTTGCTGCTCTGTAAAGTTTCATGTGTAATTCTACAACTGAAATATCTTTTTTTTTTTTTTAAATGAAATTTTAGTCATTATATTACAAAAACGTTAGTTTTACATCAAAGAATTTGCGCCTATTGTTATAAACTTAATTGTTAAACTTTGAAAATCATTCAAAAACATAAACTCAATATAATTAATCTTTCTCTGAATTCCACCCACACACTTTGCAGCAAGTTTACGTAGCTTTAAATCTTCACTTCTTCTTCCTCCGCGACCCGGCACCGCATTCTTTATTTTTCGAGTCCAGGTTTCCTGCTGGCATTTTACTTTCGGTTCCTTCTCCTTTTCTCCGGCAAAGTTTCGTTCCACCCTTCCCCCGTTCCCCAATCTTCCTTCTCCCAGGAAATTCCTCTTTTCCACACTCTCCTCGCCATCAGCGACGGATTTCTCCCGATGCCCTCGGGCCGTCGGCGAAATTGCTGGCCCTTTGTGCGGCGCGCAAAATGTTTTAAAAGAGACGCGAGCTTCAAGCGTACACAGCCGCGTCGGTGTCGGTATACTATAACCTTCGCATGCAGACTAACGGCGCGCTGCAGCACATTTTCGTTTAAAGTGTCATTGCCTCTACGGCCTGTGTGCGCCAGTATTTTTTTTTTTTTTTTTTTTATAAAGCTCGAATGGCCGCGCGCGGCCTTTTCGTTTATATAGAATCGGTCTCCCATTTCGTCCCGACGTCGTCGTGCTCGTTTTTATATAGATAGGCTCATGGCATAATAAAAGCTACGCGCGCCGCTCTCTTTCCCCCGCTCCGTCCCTCGTTCGCCGTTCTTTCGGCCTTCGGGAGGAAAATAAATATGCAACGAATTGTTGAAAGGGCGAGAGAAAGGGGAAATTAAATTTTTCTTTTGTGCGCTTTTTTATAATCCGGAACACTCGATAGAGGAGGCGCGCGCGGTATTAAAAGTTAATGCACTCTATAGTATGAAAGAGCGAATAATCTGATAATTAAAAAAAACGATCGGGCGAGCGCTCGCGCCTGCCTTCGGTGATAAAGTTTTTTCTTTTTTTTTTGCTTTACTTTTAATCGGTTTATTATATTTACTTACATTTTTCGAATATTAAACAAAAAGCTGAGGAGATTGGATTAATTTTATTAATTTTTTAATTTCAAATATATTAATTCTTCAATGGTATTATTCGTGTTCAATGTTTATATAAACAATTTTCCAGACGCAGAACTCGAATTTTGTTGTAACTTTGGGATATGTTTTTTTCTGTAATTCTTCGTCGTAAATCTTTAGGTCATTGAAGAAACATAATATAATTTTTCTTAAATTTTAGATAAAAGAGAGCATAACTTTTGAAAAATCGAGCGTTAGATTGAAAAACTGACCGGAAAACATATCTTTAATGTGGTGTACACTCCTTGTTAAAAAGCTGTTAAAAAGCTTTTCTCTGATAATAATTTTTAATATTGCATCACTAGTTACGTTATAATTAATGTTATATAATAAAATAATAACAAAAAGATTATTATGAAAGTTACTATTTCTTCGACTAATGAGAAAATATTGTCGCATAAAAAAGGAACTTTATTGCTTGAAATCTTATACTTCGACAAGTAACAATTCTTGCCATTTTATATGTCCCTTAGGTAAGTGATCGGTGTACAATAAAGACTTTTTCTGGAAAAAAGAATGATATTCTTAAAAATGTGAAAAGCAGAAAGTTACTTTTTGCTTAAAATTTACAATCTACATCGCAAGTATTTGAGATTTATTTGTTAACCTAGTTTTAAGTTTTCAAGAATTCAGTAATTTTTTACGATTAGTTTCAAAATTTATATTAAGTGCATTTTACTTATTATGTTATTGTTACGACTTGTTCCTTTAGAATTGTAATAAAAAATGTAAGACAATACGCCGTTAAATGTAAATTTTTAAAATAAAGCTTTTGTATTTTTAAAAATAGGTTAAAAGCGTCTACTGTGAGGCAACATTAATAACCCGTAAAGTATACCGCGATTTTAAAAAAAAGTTGTAGCCTAGTAATGGAGTAAAATAGTACTATCTATTTTATTCAAAATATTTTTAAACTTGTACATGAAATAAAAAGGATTTTCAATAAAATCCATGCAATCAATTTAAATTGTAGTGCAAAGATTATTCTTGCACTTAAAAATATTCTAGATAAAAAACTGTAAATCGATGTTCTTTATTCTACTTGTTTTATTGTTAATACTCTTCATTCTTTTTCTTCAATATAAAATTTTTTTACAAAATAAAATATTCAATATAAAAATAAAATACAAAACAGGCAAAACATGTTGCCTGTTTTTATACTCAACATTAAACAATTGTATTTTCAATTTGTGCGTCTCAAAACTATTGCAAATAATTATTTTTCTTAGTTTAGTGGAAAGTATGATAATTTGTTACTTGTTAGAACATGTTTACTTACTTTTTATTAAGACTCGAATTCTTTCCTCTAGAAAGTTTTACAAAGGATGCGAGTATGCTTAAAGTTCAAAAAGTCTCTCTTATGTACGTCTTACTTTCGAAGTTTTATACAAGTTATTTTACGAATAACAGCTAGCAGATAAGTTTTATTACATTACTGTAGCAGAAAATTTAATTTTTTAAGTCCGTTCTTCCAATTAAATAAATGATGCACTGAAGGTCTTTAAGCTAAATCCTGAGAGGTTGCCACTCGAAAGCAAAATATAATCTGATTGTCTAATTATTATGCGCAATTATCAACCCTGGTATTTAGTATGTCTAATTATCGGGGATTATTACAGTTAAATCCTCGTTTGAGCGTTTAAGTGTATAAGCAATATTGGTTCTTAAGCCGACTGTATCATACAGAATTGTTTGCATTCAAAATTCTGTTACAAACGATTATTTTTATAAAAAATTTCCTAAATATAGGCAGTAAATTAAATATCTCCTTCTGTAGAAGAATATTGAAATTGCACTGAATTTTATTTAAAACTTCATCAACTGATTCAAACAGAGAGTTCAGAATCGAGCGTTTACATACGAAAACCCGTAAAGAACAATATACTAGAACTAAATGATAAAGAATTTAACAAAATACTCCTTTGAACTTTTTATTTGATTACTTTTTTATCATAACTTTTTATTCCTCACGAATACGGTAAAAAAGAAAATATTTGTGCTAAGCTTGCACAAAAATACGAAAATTCTCTTAAATAAGATTATAATCTTTATACATAATCACCATTACTGTCATAAACTTTCGAAATCAATAAACAAATTCACTTCTAAACGAGCGATTCTTCCTTGAATAGTTTGTTTCTCCAAAAAAATAACTCAAAAGCAAAAAGTAATTTCCAGGCATTTAAGCTGCTCGTACATCACGCGCCCGAGTATCAATAAGAGAAACCCGGTAAAAATCCTAATTGTGATACTCTACTTGTCGGCTCGTCCAACTCCTCGTAACCGCTCCCCCGACGCTGCAAACCCAAGAACGGGTCCAAAACAAAAAGCGTGAATCGCCTCTCGCCGACACTCGATAACTCCCCGAACGCTCTCGAGTATGGCTTCATAATAAAACCGCCCGAGCGAATAAAGCGGGCCACGCGAAAGGCAAAACGATAGTCGGGCGTAAAATTCAGGCTCCTTCTCCGCTTCTCGACCTCGTCTCGGCCTCCTGTTTCTCGCCTGCACAAGTCACCGGAGACACCCCGGGATTTACGATCCGAGCGCAGCTCCCGTCGCCGACGAATATATACACCTTATTATTTCTCGCTTCCTGAAGAAAAAAAAGAAAGCTCAACGGCTCCGGTGTAAAAAGATCGGGCGATCGAGCAACGCGATAGAAAAAGCAGTATAACGTCGCGGGGGGCAACGAAGAAAAGAAAAAAACAGGAAAAAAGCTCCTCGCTGCACTCGCACCTACACGCGCGAGCTTTTGCTTACACAGTGCAGCAGCCCGCACACCGAACTAAAATCCACTGGGCTCTCCCTCTCTCTCTCTCTCGGCATCCTCCCCTCTTCCTCCGGTATCACACAGAGAGAGAGTCCTTCGCAAGTTCGGCGCCCCTCTTCGTCTGCGCTCCCGTCTCCTCTCTCTCTCTCTCTCTCTCTCTCCGGCGCTGCGGCACCCCGTGCGCGCCACCCCTTATTAAACGAGTAGTAACGGCAAGGTATCAGTCGGCAGCTGGCCTCCGCAAGCGACGCATCAGCGCTGGCCTCGCTGCTCCAGCTCATCTCTTGATACGCGGGTTCCCGAGGAGGCAGCGCGCGTTTTTGGGTATATATATCTCGCAGCTGTAACGCGAGGGCGTGCAACATCCCTCCGGCGTGCATGAACGGCGAGAGGGGAGCGCAAGCCTCGTTCCAGTAGACGCGAGTGGAGCGCGACACCAATTAGCCCCAGGAAAGCTCGACGTTGGAATTACGGATATAGAGGAGGAAGAGACGAGTGAACAATAGCCGGCTACTGGATAGTATCCAGTTGTCGGTGGGGCCACGACGACTGCTGGATTGTTCGAGCGATCATCCGCCGGAATCGATAGGACGCAAGAGCCGTTTTAAATGCGGTAATTAGCCAGCCAGCTATTTTCTCTCTCTCCGTTCACCGTCGCCGCGAATCGAAAGATATTCAATGCGGAGCAACGTAATTTCGGCACGCGACTCTCGCTGTACCAAAAGCGCGCACCGCGGATCAATCGCCGGAGCCGCCAAAAGCGAATTCCCGCCCGCCGACCGAACGTACTTACGCATTGAATTAAATCGCTCGCGCGACCGATTAACGTTTCTGCATGGCTTCAATTTCCATCGGGTCTAGCCCCCAAAGAGCGCGCAGGAACGTCGAGGGAGGCGGCGCCGGGGCTTCGTCCTGGCACGTATAAGCAAACGAGCAAACGGCGACGTGCCGGCGGTGGCGACGGCGGCTGCGAATCCTTTCTACAGAGAAAGAGGGAGAGAGAGAGAGAGAGAGAGAGGGAGAGCGGGAGAGAGAGAGAGTGCGAAGACGTCGTCGCGCCGCTTGGCGTCGCAGCTGGCCACTCCCTTGTATATACACCCTCGCGCTCCGCGTATACACAAGCGTACGCGCGCCGCTCACGCACGCGAGAGGAGCCAGGAGGAAAGGATGGCACTTTCGGGCTTTGGCATAACTCGACAAGCGCGGCCGACCGCAGAACACAATTCCCCTGCGGCCTACCCCCTTTGTGCCCTATACCCGGAGTCCCCGTATATGTGCGTGCGACGATGCGCTACTTCCGATGCGTTATGTACCGACAAATTCAATCTCGCCGCTCAGACGGAAAGAGCTGCTGCGTCTACGGCTTTTTCCGAGCTCGACGGAACCTATATATAGATATATATCCGCGCATCGGAGGCGGGCGGCTTATCTGATTTTTCATGCGCCGGCTGTATTCGCGACGGCGGAAATGAATGCCGCCTCGTTAATTCGCACTCGACTGCTGATTTACGCGGCGCCGAGGGCCACGCTAATTAATCGAAGCTAAGAAGCTCCGTCGATGCCGACTGCATCGGCTTTCGCTTACTTTTGCGACTTTGGGCCTCGACGACAGTCGGCCGTTCAATCGTTGGGATTAAACACTGAGAGCCGATTGAAATTTTAAACTGTATTCCACTGGGGAGTAACGAGGTTTTCGGTTTGTTGGGAGAGAAACGTCCGAGGAGAGCTTCTACTTTCGGAGGAATCGCTTGTTTTAGGCTACTTTGGATGCTTCCGGGTCGTTAAAATGTCGTTACACGGAGATAAAAAGCCTGTTTTTCACAAAGTTTAGTTTGCACAATCGATAGAATATTCAGTACCCGCTGCGCCGTTCCGCGTTATCTCGACAAGAAAAAGTTTATTCTATAGATATATAGTCCGAGTAAAGTAGGAAACGGAGGGTATGCGGTAAGTTTTGAAAAGAAACCTAATTTCAAAAATGTTTAAGCGCTCATCTTTTTGAAGCTTGATTTGCTTAAATAAGTTGCGAAACTAGTTAGAGGGACGGTAGCCATTTCTATGGCGCGAAATGAGATAGAGGTTGTTTTTCTTCTGATTTTAAATGAACTTTTGGCTCAAAGCTCATTCGCAGCTCCTTATTCATAATTATGAGAAATAAATCTTGTAATACTCCTTTTTAAAACTCATAAACAGAGCTGTTTTATTTCTTTTTACCTCGGTCAATTTAGAAATATTAGGCATTTAAGGCCTTTTTAAATTAGAAAAGTTTTCCTCTAATAAAATTCTGCTTTTTAGCTTTTCTTTTTTAATGTTCAATCCAGTGTTGACCTGGCATCAAAATTACATTCGAAAATAAAATTTTTATGCCAAAGCCTATTGTCATGTTACGTAGTAAATAAACAATGCGTGTTTATGGAACAGTGAGTTTTGAATTTCGTTAGAGATGTTGGAATTTTAACCGGTGCATTGATTGCAAAAAGGCCAGGGTGAAAAAACCAGTTCGCAAGTTTTTCGCAAAAAGAATCTTTTGATAAATATTTTTCTTTTATTTCTTGAATTTAGTTTCGTTTTGAAAATTAAAATTACCACTAAAATAATGTTTTTATATATACGTTGCAATTACTACATGTCTCGTATTGATTTTATCGTATAAGGCATCTTATTGAGTTTGCCATCAATCGATTTTAGATAATTTAAGCAATAAACCTTATTTTAAAAGGAAGTGACACTTATTGCACTGACAATATTTGACTATTCCAAAGGTATCGTAAAAATGTCCTTAAATTTATGTACGATATTCGCATGCATTACCTAAAATAATACCTCCATTATAATATGCGTTATACGAGCTATAAATTATTATTTTTCTATATAAACCATTGTTATTATTCGATTATTACATGCACAAAGGGTGGGTACGAAATATTGTTTTCCATATTCATTTATGTTTCCATTTTCCGAGAAGAGCTAATATTTACAGAATAAACCTGTAACAACGGTCTTCCTATCTTTTTAAGTTTGTTTAGTGTATCGTTAGATTAACTTCCTGCTAATTTTCCACATTATTTCTGTATCAAGAATATAACTCACACACATAGGATCGTCTATTTAATAAGAAACAGCTGATAATACGAGACGCGAATTCCTCTCATTTCTATACATATAATATAGCATCACTGAAACGAGACGCCGCCGCTTTATTCAGTCGTCGAAAATTCAATAATTCACTCCTATATAGGACGAAGAAGAGGCGAGCAGAAAAAAGCTTTGAAGTACCAAGTCGGACCTCCCAAAAAAGAACAAAAAAAAAACTAGCTCGAGCGCTTGAATTTTTTCCGGCCGAAAGCAAACTCAGATTAACGACTGGGCGAAACGCGGCTGGAATCCGTGGTTTTACGGGATTACCGGCGAGTTTATGCGAGTTTTATGATAATAACTGGAAAGAATTTCGCGGTCGCCCGGTCGCCTTACAAAACACCAGAAATCTACATACGATATACGGAGCGTAGATCCCGAAGCTTATACGTAGCGGTATCCGCACGAGAATTTCGCGCCGAATTAGCCAACGTTCAGGGCGTAAATCCTCCTCCGCGCGCGGAATTCGTCCCTGCCCCGGGCTCTCGTTTTATTTACTTCGCGAGGCGCAATTTAATCGAGGAAGCGCGAAGCAATTACGTACGAAAATCGAGTCGATGGCAAGCGCGGGAGGAGGATGAGAAAAGAGAATGGACGAGGCGAGGAGCCGGAGTACTCGGCGGGGGTGGCACGCGTGTAAATTCAATTACCGGCGCGCGCGAGGAGCCGACTGAAATTATCGCGGCGCATCGGCCGACGGGGTAAGTATAATGGGCCCCGCGAGTTTCCCTCGGCTCGGGGAGTGAGAGAACGTTCGAGCGCGCCGCGAGGGCCACGCCTTTTGTACTCTCTCAAGTGCGCGCATATATCGTTCGTTTATCGCTGGAAAAATCAACGACTCGATTGGTTTACAAGCCGAACGCTTGACATCTCGCTGACTTGGATTTCTGCGGGGCAGCTTTTTTAAACGCGCATAAAGTTTTGAGAAATTATGGCGGAAATTGAGTGTAGCGCATATATATAGGGAATAATGCGGCTATTGTGAAATTCGAAATGCAGCTGCTGGACTGGACGGCCGGGAAAATAAAATGTTTTAATGCGCGGTTTTATCGCATTCTGGTTTGACGACGTGGCGATCCTCTATTACAGTGCATTCTTCGAATTATCATAGCTTTCATAAATTCAGGGCAGCCTTTCAATTTTTTTTTTTATCCGAAGGAAAAGCATGCGCATATCGGGATGAATAATGGGACGACGAAAACTTTAAAAGGAAATATTTCACGAGAGAATGAAGCTAGTTTATGTCGTTATTGGAATACTATTTCAGTTTTCTGCCCGTAATTTTTACGCATCTTGGATGTGAGGCACGTTTCTGGAGGATTTTTAAAAAATAATATAACGCTCCAAGTAGGGCACGCCTGGAAAAGGTCTCTCCTTAATTTCCATCCCTTGATTCAATTTTTTACGATCCTCTCGCTTTAATTAAAAACCACGGTATTAAAAAAAGATCATAATTAATTTCAGTTGCAATAATCAACAACCTTATTTAACGGAAGCTCGTTTACGGAGATTCTATTAACTCTGATATCGCTGTTTACCGCAGCGATTCGCTCCAAAAGATAAAATTTGATCGCCGGCTTTTACAGAGTAAAATCATCGACCACGTAAATGTCCTTAAATTCGGTTTGCCCGGATATCGGTGCAAAATGGATTACGGTCAGTATTTCGAAGCCGAAGAGGCTTTTTTTGCTGCTTGAAGCCTCCTGCTCGGTCGAGCCTCCTTGAACGGGGTGGCTAATGCCCCCCCGCATATCCACAGGTGCGTCGAGCGACCCACTAAAAGCCAGATAGCGCAAAAGAAAGTGCAAGAGAGTCCTGCATCGAGAAACTTCAATGATGCCCGTTGATAAAGATACTGGCCGCGCATAAATTGTGGATGCTTGGATCTTCCTTTACAAACTTTTTCTGCTCAGTAAGTTTGCTTTTGTGAAGTTTAGCAAAGTATTTTGTTATGAATTTTAACGTGATGATTTTGTAAACTTTTTTAAAAAAGCTCTCTAATTATAAAAGTTTAATAAAATCTGATTTTTTACTACCAATTATGCGTATAGTAAAGCAGCGTCATAAATTTAATGTACATCTATATAAATTTGGTGTAAAAGCGTCGCGTTGAATTTATTAGCAAACTTCGCCAAATGAAATTTAAACTAATTGCCCAAGTAGTATATTTGAATAACAGCCCCGCAATTCTAATTATCATTTCCGCAAGCAAAACTTCATTTACAAAACAAAGTGCGCCCGGAAAGTAGTTTGCTCGTGCAAAGGAGAACTGCCCTTTTGCAGCTCCCCAAACGCGACTCCCCTAATACGCTTCGTAGGCCTGCAATTATTTAACGATGCGTAACGCGGTCGCCAAAGGCGCAAATAATAGGATTCGAGGTTCCGCGCGGCACTCCGCTCCGCAAGGATTTCGGGAATCCCGATCGAGAGTCGATCGATCGATCATTCGATATACGCGTTGCATTCCGCGCGACCGAGCTTTTGCGCATATTCGATACGTGTTGCGAATTATTGCTTTCGGGCTTGTAGTCCCCCAGCTTTGCTTCCGTATCCCCCGTCCCTCGTAGCTTTGTATACGAAGTGGCGCGACTTTTACGCTGCACAGGGGGATGATGCCGCTGCGGAATTTATCGGCATTTCAACTTTGCAGGAACAAATCTGCCTCGATAAATCCATATTTGCCGCCCGTTCGGGTGTATTGCGATATCCGAAAAACTCGGCGACGCTTCGTTTATTAGGGTCGAGTTTATAAAGTTTGGTTGATGTAGACGGGAGTCTATGAAACATTGATTATTTAGTCCTTCCCTTTTCAGTCAGTTTTGATTGAAATAGTTAACTTCTTTCGTTATGGAGATGCAGTTTGAAAAATATTTAGAAGGGGCTGTATTTTTACAGTAATATTTATTTTGTCAAAAAGTTGAGAATGATTGACTTTAATTCTTTATGCGGTTGTCTTATCATATTCGATTTAAACTACTGAATTTTGTACATTATGTAGAAAACTCTTATTTTTCTAACATTTATTAAAATAAAACAGTTTTTTTCTTTTTTTTATATAAATTCAGAATGGATTTGTAGTATCTAAATTAAAAGTCTAAGTAAAATAACAGTTGCACAAACTGAAAATAATTTGTTGCTTCTTCTTTAAAGCCCTGAATTCGGTCTCAACTATGCCGTAATTGCAGGCGTATACACATTCTATTGTACGTACCAGTATGCTATTCTTCTTTAGAACAAGAGAGTACTTTAATACATCTCCCGCTTTAAATAATTGTACAAAAAGTTTATTGAATTCTTTAATTAAATTTTCAAGTAGAGTACCTTTTACTTAAGCAAGTGTCGAGCCCTTTCTCTTTGCTCATGCCGCCTTATTGTGTCGAAAACTCAATTATCCAGCTAAATTATTCTCCGTAGAAAGGGAATGAATTTTGTTTTAAAAAATCCAATAAATTTGTGCAGCTTCTACGCGAAACCTAATTATTCTTGAAAAGTTTATTTTTGAACAGCTGCCTTTGCTTTGACAGAAATGCAAAATGACGTTCTGAACTAACCCTTTATATATGGAGAATAATTTTATTTTGAATAAATTAAGTCCAAAAATATTAAATTTATTATACTACAGTGTTCATTCAAATGAAAAGTACATTGTTACGCAAATGATATATGATACAATATTCGCTCTTGAATACCATTCCATGCATGAACGTTATTAAATATTAAATCAGCTCATCTAGGAAAGTTGCGTTTGTCTAATAAAAGCGTAAACGTACATGTTATTCCCTACATCGTGAAAAGATCTTTTAATTAATACAGGTAGATCATAAACTTATTATATAGTTCATATAGCAAAAAGATTCTTAGTTTTTTAGACCTTCGCAAAAAATTTAGGAAAACTTAGATCTCCAATCATTAATTTCGTCAATTCTCAGTCTATAATAATCACAAAAAACTTCTTTGATAACTTTTAAACGATATAGTTCTCAACCCCTAATTAAAGCACTTCATTGAATTTCCCCCCAAAGAATAATCGAATACCGAAGGATATACATATAGTTCGCAGTAAACATAAAATTGCAATTAGCCTAATTGCCTTGACGCCAAAATCAATCGCTTCGTAAAGCTCCGACAGCATTCAAGCTAGTTAAGTGCCAAATATGATGACGACGGAGGGAAGAGCTTCTCCCTCCTTGATGGCTTATAAATATGCAGCGACGGAGGCAAGTGCTACAAGCCATGCTAATATACAGCCGAGCGATGAAAATATCCCGAGCTCGAGCCCCCGCCTCGAATGAAAAATTAATCGTTCAATTTTCTCGTCCGAAAAAAAAAGTCGCGGATCATAGAACGCCGCCCGCGTAACCGATATACGTGCCTCGAACAAAGCTTGTTCCAGACAACCCTATACGCGTATGCCACCTTCGGTGAAACGGCAGGAAAAAGCCGCGGCCGCGCGTTGATTGTGACCCCGACAAAAGCAAGAATATAATACAAGCGAGTGCCGGAGCGAGCTTTATGGTTATGATTTTTTTCTGTTTTACAGGTGACACGGCGTCACGAGCACGCTGCAACGACGACGAGGAAAGAGAGAGAGGGAGAGAGAGAGAGAGAGAGAGCAGAAACGACGACGAAATCCGTAGAAGAGAACAATGCCAGTCGGCGGTCGCGTTGCCGGTAAAGGGGGCGGCGTTTACAGTTCCTCGCACAATGGTATTGAAAATATCGCTCTTTCCCTCTCTGTATACTCTATATTTATCTGTCTCACTCGCTGTCCTCCATGTATTATATATATATATACCTGTACACCTCGCCGTGTATGCGACGGACTATTATATTTAGTGCACATTTATGTATATACAGATATATATTAACATACAAACACGAATGATAAAGCACGTGCGCGTGGCAGCCTGCGAGAGCACCAAGTTTCGCGAGTCAAAAAGCAGGGAGTTTGTTTTGACAGGTATGAGCGTTTCGAGCGAAAACCCGTCTTGTCGCGGGACGCCGATGCCCCGGACGTTTATCTCATTTTTATTATGACTGATATAAAGCCGCGGGACAATACGTGGCGCACTTTGCTAATTTCTTTTTTGCCGTTCGAAATATGTATATACGATGTATTTTGCAGTGATTTTTGTACATAGCAGATATATTTTGAATAGATTTAAGGTGTTATAACTATATACGTATAAAGCCCAATTTATTATTAACGATTCAATTAAGTGTCTCGTAAATCAATGAATACATATTAATGATGTGTCAATTAATTATCCAAATTAAATGCACGCTCACTCGTTTATTAACATATGGTTTTTAAATTTCCGCTAGAACATCATCGCGAAATTGAAAACCGTAAATTATTCATCACCAAATAACAGCTGCCACGCGCATCATTAAACTATTCCAAACACATCGTGGGCGTGGCATTTTTCCCACATATATATATATATATGTTAGCATTCGAAGCATGACTCGAATATATATCACATTCGACAAATTTTCGAACACGCGTGCGGAACATTCGCACGATATATATTATATTCGCAATGAAATAAATCGGCATTAATTCAAACCGAAAGTGGATAAGGCCAACGTGCAGGCAAGCGCAAACTGCGTCTAATCGAGAATTCGCGAATGGAATAAATAACGTTAGCCGTCACGATCTCCGACGCGCGTGTGTGCCTGCGATCAGCGCCTATATTATACCTCTCCGTCTGCACCGGCGATACAATTCAGCAACCCGATTTACTTAATCCTCCGGGTGAGCATGCGTGCGCATTTTAATCGGGTTTGTATCTTGGAGCAATGGGCGCGGAGTATAAAGTTTTCGGCGACGCGTTAAAGTTCGATATGCGTCTCGCCGGGGTTAACGGCTCGGGCGGGGCGCCGGCTGGGTGCCGGAGAGCGCCGTTACGATTAAAATTAAAACGAGTTAGCGCCGAATAAATGTGCGTCTCGCTGTCGGGATGTAATGCATTCAGACGTATTTTCCGCGATGTTAACCCATTCGCCGTAATCGTAAATACGCGAATTTAAATCACGGCCGTCCTTGCAAATTGTATACAAAATATATAACCGATAACTGTACAATGACAATATGCATCAATAACTCAAGCGGGTTTGGATTTAAAAGTTGAGCTTATCGTGAATTCGAATGTATTTGTTTCGTTTGATTTGAGTTTCATTTCGTTTCGCGTGATTTTTAAAACTAAAATTTGGATTTCAAAAATATAATGTGTTTAAATATTTTATTCGTTAATCTAATAAAGTTGAATAGTTAATTAAAATTTTGCTTCAAGTTATACAATGAGGATAGTTAAAAATGACGTTTTAATCTTCGGTGAATCGATTTTACTCGTAAAACAAGTAGCTTAATTAGTTCGTTTTAGGGATAATTTTTTATAGACTTTTTACAGCAGATAAAAACGTGATTTAAAGTTTTTTTGTTTTAATATTTTATCATGAAAATATCATTTACTTGAATGTTAATTCATTACCCGTCCTTATACTTGAAAATGGATGTTGTGTGCAGATAGATATCTTTTAAATGTTTACAAGTAGTGTAATTGTTGCACACTGTACGCATATTTAATTTAAAAAATTAGCGTCTGAATGACTAGACGCTGTCATAAATATCTAATAAATGTGTAAAAAAATTCTAAACTAAGAATATAAAATGCTTGATAAATGTAATGTGATGTTGTCTGTCTAGATCTAAATGTTGTGTGTTTTAATAAAAAAATTTAACCTAATGTATAATATTTAAAAGAAAAGCTCATAAAAATATCGATTTAAAGATTATATAAAGGCAAAGGAGACCAGTCAGCTCTGCAGTTGACATCCGATAAGAAAAAACCTTATAACAGATTAATCGTCGATTCGCCGAGAGAAATTGATTAAAAGAGCTATTGTAGAGGGCGAAAAACAAAAGTTTGAAATTCCTTTACTTTGAATAACTCGGAAGAATTTCTCTCGAGCAGGTTTCGATCTCCCAAGCGAGAAAGCAAACTCTCGATAGAAGGGCGAGAAAGAAATAAAGAAAGGTAAAAAGGAGCAGAGTGTAAAAAGGAATTCCACGAGCGGAGAAGGGAGAAATGGGAATACCGCCGCGGAAAGGAGAGAAAGCGTCGGAAACGCCGGGAAAAAGGAAGGATAAAGAATGCCAATAGTCCGTGGAAGCGCGAAATATGAGGTGCCGCAATCACGTACATACACCCACCCACAGAGTCACGTTACAGTCACAAACACACACCCACAGAATCACCGTTTCATAATCGAACCGCTTGTAGAATATCCCGTAAAGCCTCTTAGCTCGTTCGCTCGCAATCACTGTCGAGCTGTACGCATCCTGGGATATTCCAACCAATTTATCGAGTCGCTGTAACTTCCCCTTTAAGGGCCCGATTGTCGTCCATTGATTGCGACACGGCGAACTTAAAAGCTATAGTCGATCGGCGCGTTGATTCCGCCGCAATTCCCCGTGAACGAGCGCTAAACTACTCGACCGTCGCCTTGGCCCGGAGCAGGTTTGAATATTTAACAGGTAGAGATACAACAATCTTTCTCTCAACTATTCTGATTTCATATAAATCTGCACCAGTTTGCTGCACCGCTGGCTTCTCCGTTATTACGTGCAATTGACTTCGCGGTGACTTGCCTGTTAGATGTATTGTATGTATAGTGGCATGTTTAATGGTAGTTCAAGTAACCTAAGGCATATATAGTCTTTTAAAAACAGTCCCGAGATGGTTCTTAGATAACTTGAAATTCTGCGAGGTTGTGAAAGAATCCTGACGAACAATCGGTTCTTTTGTTAAAAGAAGTTTTTAATATCTCGTCTAACGAATTCGATTCTTTCAAAACTTTCTAAAGATTTCCAGCCCTCCAGCGTGAATTAAAGTAAAAATTGTTCACGAAAAACGAAGGCACCGCGAATATCCACAGCAATGTACAGAGAGAGCTTTATAATACAACGTCGTTATTTTTCTTTTAACGATTTTTTTTCCTCATAATGTATTATGGCAGCGCTCTCTTGGTTTAATTAATCCAAAGCTTTAATACCTACAGCTCGTACACATTGAATTGTTAAAAGTCACTTTTAACGGTCTTGGCAATGCAACGCTGAAAGTTACGGCGTGCTCCCTTTATGCACAACTCGCTTCCCCCGCTGCCATTCGTGGAATCGCTAAAATGTCGGAGGGGTCGCGGGGAGGGGAAACTTGTTAAAAACTAATTTAAACCCTTCGGACGTATTACGAGATGCCTTGACGAATTTTTGACGAAAATCATCGGAAAACTGGATTTCGATTTCGAGTAATGAAATATTTTCCAGCTTATAGGAAATTCGAGATTCTTGTTTTCCGTATAGAAAGAATTCGAAATTCCGCAGTCCGCAACAACCGACGAGGAACATGATACACTGCATCCATCTTCGCTCTAACTGTCGATGCGCGAGGATCGATGGGGCGTATGGCTCGACTTTTTATCGTGAACTTCATCCCCCTTCCGCGGCCGATTTCCTTTGTTGTTGTTGTTTTTTTTTTATACTCGAAAAACAGTTTGGCGCGCAGGTCGCGTTGGATTTACGGCGCGATTTTACGAGCGTCGACGCAGAAGAAACGTCGGAATGCCGTACTTGAGAGATATCTATATAGGCGGGGGCCCGTAATCGTGCGAAACAAAGCTCTTCCGCGCGCGCGCGCGCGCGACGTAAACAAACGGGGACGAAAGCTCGCGACGATCGTCCCCCTCGAGCATTCCGCGCAATACACTCGTATACAAAGGCGATGGGCAAAAACTATAACGCTCGCAAATCGAAATTCAGTTTGAAATATTGATAAATAAACAGCGAGCGGCGCTCGCGGATTGCTTTTTGCTCATTTCACTTTGGCGAATGGGTTTGTTGGAGGTGAAATTTTATTTCGGATTTCGAGAATCGTATTCAGCTTTTTTAGTTTAATTGCGTTATAACGCTTTTACATTCGCGAATGGGTTTGTTTTTTTTTTAAATTAAATAAAGCTTATTTCGTTAGTGGGACGGAATTGAAGCTGAGAACAACGGTGAAACGGGGCAGGGATAATACAATCGGTAAGGCGATGACCAAGCAAACTTGGTGCGGAAATGTTCACCCTCTGTGAACTAATCCAATATATATGTATACCTTCGAGATTGTAGATCTATGTAGATGTACTAAATTGCACAGCTGCCGACACCTTTGATTGTCTTCGAGAAAATGATATTTGAAATAAGTTCTGTGGACTATAATTTAAATAGTTCAATTAGAAACATAAAGTTTGCGTTTATTTTGAAAAATAAAAGTATCTTTTTTGGTATATATAGAAAATTTGTAAATGAGTAATTAAACTTTTATTTTTCACTTTCGGTCGTGGTTCGAAAAATAATTGCAACATATTTTAAATAATGCGAAATTGCCAATATAGCTATAAAGCAATAAAAGTTTGTTTTTACGGCATTCAAATGTCATATATATCATTTGAATCTTCGACATTGGTTTTTCAGTTATCACTTGATACATTGAATAAAACGTGAATGCTTCTCGCAAATGTAGAAAGAAAGAAATTATCTTAAAAGCTTTTAAATTTCTATTTATAAATATAAGAATCGTCACAAATGCTCACCTCGTTTATTTACCAGAAAGGAATTTAGTTTTTCTATATCTCGATATGATCTTTCAAGAGGTAGAACAGAACGGTCGAAAAAAGCCAACAATCAAAGAATGAAAAGCAACTTCTATATATAAGCCAAGGAAAAAGTAAAAATATAAATCTCTCATAAAAACCTGTCGCAAGTAGCCAATAAAACAAAGTTCACGATATAAAGTAGAAAAGTTCTCGACCGCGCGATCGTGCCCCCGACGAACTCTGACAAAGCCATAATTTGGTATCGCTGAAAAAACGAAAACTAAAAAAAAAAACAGAAGTTTAGGAGAAAACACCGCTGAGTGCACTTGCTTGTGAATTATCACCCGCAATCACAGCGAAGCTTGTTCTTTTTTTTATTACGTAAGAGACGATTGAAAAAGTTGGGAGAAGCAAAAATGAGAGGAGAAAAGAAAACAAGCCCACAAGTGCATAAAACAAAGACGACTGTACTGTAAATAATTGACCATTAAAATGAAGCTCTGCGCAATTTAATTTCTTTTTAGGTAAGATTAACTTCGTTAGCTTCCTTTCCTTACACCTAAATATTTGTAACTTTTTTTTATTTCAGTAATACTCGTTCAGGTTAAAAAATTTACTAATAGTAATACTATTATTATATTATACTTACCGAATTTGTGTCGAATCAATAATTTTGTTGAATTGAATGAACTTTTTTGCAATTTTTAAAAGTAATCTATTTTAAAATATTGAATATTCAAAATCTTGCCTAAAATAATACTTAATTGATCACAATAAATTGAATATATGTATAGTAGAGTTTCACGTTGCAGCTAATACAATGACCTGTCATGTCAAGCTAATATTACCAGCCGAAAATACGAGTATGCTTGTAAATAAGCACGCAATTGCAAATGAAATAACGACGTAAAGCTGTAGAAATATGTGCCTAATTTAAAACATTTAAAAAACAACACTTCTAATTTAGAACACATTTATTTAAATATTTAATTTAATTTATTTTACTGATAATATTTTTTACTGATGGTAAGTTGAAATATACATGATAGGCATTAGAACATTTTATTCTATTAAACTACACTAATTTTAATTAAACACGTAATTTAATTTAACACATATAATTAAACTCCGAATCAAACATATACACATCCAGTAATTGTTTTAAAGTAAATGCATTCATTGTGACGAAAAAGTTTTACTTACGCCACAAAAAAGTTTTTTTTAATTTCGAAAACAGCATGTAGAAAGTTTGAATTGTTATTCGCCAAAATTTGCCTAAATTCCTCAACTAATTTAGGTCTGGCAAAGCTTAAAATCCCATTGTGTAATTATACACGTAAGATAATTGCCGAGGCTTGAATTCCGCTTGAATCTAGGCGCAGATTCTCGAAAATTCTAGATAATATTCAGCAGCACAAAAACGCTCTCGCGCTGCAACGAAAATTTTCGAGCAATTATAAAACACTTTCGACATGGCGCAAGTAACAATAAGCCACGACATCTCACCACAGCGACGTACATATTATATTCGACAGGTCGCGGTCAGAGCGGGGTGAACGAGACCATAATCTGGACGAGCGTGGGGATGGGCATCACCATCACCCTGCTGATAACGATCGCCCTCTGCTACATCGCCAGGGAGAAGTGCAAGAAGCGCCACGAGCCGTACAGATGACGAATGTATCCGCCGCCGCAGTGGACCCTGCGCTACAATCCGCCCACGGGGATAGTCGTCAGTCCCACCCTGTCCTCCTCGGGCAGGCCGCGGGCTTACTATCTCACCATTTGAGGCGGCGCCGTGGATCTCTCGCTCGCGGATCGAAGCGGCGGGGGGACGCACGAGCGAGGAGGCGAGCCACGGTTCACGCGCGGCACTGGGCTACTTTTTCTATTTGCGACGTGTAAGAGATCGCGAGGCTGTTTCGGTTAGACGTATACATTCGGAATTTTGAAGAGCGCGCGGTGTTCTGCGGGGATATGGGATATCGATCGGATATGTACGTGTATTACGCGGGAGGGAAAAATTGGGATTGGTAAAAAATTTGCTAGGTTAAAAATAGAGCTCTTTTTCACGGACGGGTGGGATTCGCTCTCGTGACGCGGCGGATTTTGATATACGCGAATTTAATGTAAGTTTTAGTGAAAAACACTTTTCAATCCCGACGGATTGAAGAATTAAAAGGGATATTTGTCACTTTATAATTGAGATATTGTCTTGATTACCGCCATTATTATTATTATAATACATTAACTGAATATAAGTGAATACAGGAGCTTTTCAAAAGAAGTGATAAAACAGAGAATTGATATATAGTCTGTATTGTAACGGTTACTAGTGTTTTGTTTTTCATCCTTCCGTCGATCGATATAAATGGAGCTGTTAAAATGCTGTACGCAAATAAACAATTCATCTCTTAAAAGGTAGCGGCGTAAATAAATACTAAACTACTTGCATAAAACGTACGGTTTAACGTAAAAAGCTAATACATTATACACGCTCTACTATTTGACTGAAGTGAGCAAACGAATTCTGGAAGCTTTGCTCGGCGAAATTATTCGCTCCTGTCCTCAAAGCTCAAATTCTCGGAAGCCGGGCGAAAATCTGAAGCACGACGGCGGTATTATCAGGGGAAAAAAGTCGGAGAAAAAAAAGTCGGAGATGGTTGTTGAAGCGCGCTCGCTCGTGTGACGGACGGCGTCGCAGGCGGTATAACGTCGACGCCTAAAAAACCGACGCCTTTGCCGGATATCCAGAAAAGCAGCGAGTGCAAAAAGCCGCAAAGCCGGGCGCGGTAAAAGTTGCTGAAAGTGGCTGTCGTCGTCGGCTTTGAGGGATGCCGACGAAAATTCTTGAGAGACGTCGAAGTGCCAACTTCCCGGGGCGTTCCGCGGTGTACCGCGTATAACACGGGCAACAGCGCCAGATGACGAAGTTACAATTTAAAATGTATAATGCATGATCCATCGGGGCCGGGAAAAATCTTTTGACGCCGCGCAGCTTTCCGCAAGCTTTCCTAATAATTTTTGCATAAAGTTACGGCGCGGAATGAAAGTGCGTGCATGTACTCCGGCTGTTTGGACATAAATGAGCGAGTTCAAAGGCGATGAAATAAACGAGGTGGGAGGGCTGATACGAAAAGTCGAGGAGGAACGGGGGCAAAAAAGAGCAAGCTTTTAAGCTCGGTGAGTTTTCCGGAGAAAATTCAGTTGATTATTTCGGGTGTCGGGAGATAAGTTTTTGGGTACGAAAGCTAGAAATGCCTTCTGAAATCGAGGGAGAGCGTTTATTCGGGTTACGTTGATCAGCCAATTCAATTTTTTTACGGTTCATTGGATTTTTTTAGTGGAGCATAAAAGTGGTTTCAATCGATGCACTATTTGTTCGCCGTGAGTTTACTTAAAATTCGATTTTCTGTAAAGGAATTAATTTTGGAATTTAAGTCGACAATATTAAAGCCTGTAGGTGAGATTTTTTATTACATATAATTATACACGCTTTTTCACTGTCAAAATTTTACTTTTAATTAAAATCTGACCACAATTAGACTGTAAATAAAAATACTTATCAACTCTTATATAATATCCTTCAAATAAAATTGATAAATCATAACGTTAAAATGCATTTATAAATAAATAAAAATTGATATTAAACTAACGAATCCGTATATAATCAAAAATAAAATATCCAGTGGGATTGACAGTCTGTTGGTGTGTAAATAATAGTAATAAATTGCTTTATAATTTATAATAATTATGATTTTCAATAGATTCAATGAACATTGAAGGCACTTGAACGGTGCGGATGTACATGTTATGTATTTAAATAGTCGCAAAGAGAAAACGGTATGCTTTTTAAAAGTTGCATGAATGTTTATTATAGAGGAATACTTGTCGTATGCGAAAAAGCATAAATATACTATGTGCAAAGATTGTAACTTAACAGTCCATGGGTGTCAAATATAAAAAAAAGGCTACATAACTAGTTGCTATGATTTGAAAAAATGATAAAGTATAAGTAAAATATATAATCCCTATCGATAAAAAATATTTGATCAAACTTAGAGTAATACACTCCACCTTTTTAGTACGATTTTCAAAAGGGACTTTAAAAACAAACAACGCATATAAATTTTTAATCAAACTCCGAAACGAAGTAATCCAAGTAGTTACAATAATTATTATACAACAAAACTACGAAATGCATGTGATACGAATGTATAGTTGTGGATATGGTTTTTACTATATATACATTTCGATGAATGCACCGATGATCGATATTATATAAATAACCAATATATTCTAAAAATTCGTGCCGATGTAGTGATTTAAAGTTTTTATTTTTATGAATAATACCTTATTATCGACTATAATATTGACAGTTTTAGATGATTGAAAAAAAAAACAGTATTAAGAGTATTGGAAGAATATTGTGGGTAATAACACGAAAGAGAGAAAGCAAAACTATTGACTGCCTACTGTAAAAATATAGGTAATTGTTGACATCATTTTTTCCATCAAAAGTACTACTAAAAAGTCTGCTTTCTTATTTCTATGAAAATAAGAGCAGTATTCAATGCATGGATGGATTAGTTGGATATTTCGATTCAAATTTTAAAATTATTGCGAAATTTAAAAAAGTAAGGCACTTCACCTGCTTTTCGAGAATAATTTTAATAATGAGAATAATTTTAATTTTTATTCTTGAAATTAAAATAATAATTTTTTAAAAAGAATTCTCTATAGTTATCACGTTATTTAAAACTCGGCAAAATTAGGTACAAATCTGCATTTAAAGAGAGGCAATTTGATCTCGAAATGTCCAACGTTATGGAAAAGTGCAAATATGAGGACGAGATTTTTCTGTGATTCGAAAAAGAAGTGAATGATAATATTTCCATTATTCAACTTGTTTTTTTCTATTTTTACACGCTTTATATACGTTAAATTTCGTTAACATATTGTATATATGCGTCCTCTTTATCGCAGAAAAAAGTTAATCATTTGTAGACTGCGAATTAAAATATATTTCGTTGCTTGTAGATTTCTAAAAATTAATATAAAAATAAACATGAAATACAAATATAAATGTTGAATATTTCAAAATTCCATGAAGAATATTAATGAAACTAAATATGAATAGATTAAATAACAGAACGTAACATAAAAATAAATGTACTTGATTGTTAAATTAGCTAAAGTTAAAAAAATAATGGCTATAGATTGAATGTTAAAAAATATTCGACCAAAACGTTTGTTTAATTGTATGGATAGCAAATCAAAAAATAAAATTTTTTAAGATCAAAATATTTCCTTTATGCAGCAATCATTTCATCGATGACATGTTTCTACAAAACAATTTTGTTTTTAATTTCGACAATTATTAGATGATAGTGTTACGTCCCAAGACGTATCTTTTTATTTTTTTTTAAATATTTAATAAACTAAATTAATTATAATAAATAAAAAATTAATTATAATAAAGAATAATCGCGTTAGATTTACAAATTACGTGTACACTTTACACGGAGCCCGTAGCGAAAGCGCAACTTTTGACTTTCTACATTTTGACAGAGTGACTGCGTGTTAATTCTTTTGTGATGGATTGCGGACTGCGGACTGCCGAGTTAGTAGCCAGTCTCATTGACTGTTTCGTGTCGGATTGCTGTCTTGCAGTTTGTGCGGGTGATTGACCGCGCTTTTTCGATGTGCAGGCATTGTGCATTTTTTTTAACTTACCATTGATGAAATCTTTTAAATTTAGTTTATTAAATATTTAAAAAAAAAAAGATACTTCTTGGGACGTAACAATAGTATAGTAATAATTAAATTAGATGAATATACGATTTTCAGTACTTATACGAAACGTTATCTTTGTATCTGAATTTATAAGTTGTGTAATTTTTCAATGGAAAAATAAAAAATAAGAAAAATATAATCTGTTTTTCTTTCTATTTATAAGTTTCAACCATATAATTTTTCGAATTGTTAAAATTTTAGTTTTTCTGCTGAAATATTGGTTTTAAATAATCATACATTACTATGGACTTATAATAAATTTAAAATTCCAACATTTCATTTTTTAGTCATTTAGATCTTTTTCTTTTAAAAAGAAAAGTTGCACTTCGTAATAAAGAACTACGTGCATTGAGAAACTTTAAAACATTCCGAACGCGAAGTCTTCCGAAAGTTACAGCTTAAAAACAATGTTTTATTTCTAAGAAAGTTTGGCGTTGAATGACTTATAATATCGAATAGATCTCAATTTTTTATTAATATAATTATGTGTTACTGTTCTTATTGATATAATAAAGTTTATAAATTTTCTTGCATCTTACAATATTTTTATCTTTTTAATTCTTTCTTAAGAATAATTTTAATTCTTATTTTAATTGTTGGTTTGATATGACAATCTATTCTTAATGGTCTCGACTAATTGTCAAACGTCTATTTTAATAAGTAAATACAGACTGAAACCTCGAAGGTACTCGATACATATAAGCTTGGTTCCTTCGTAAAATTGAAGTAATAAAACTAATAATAAAAATAAAATATTTATAAGCAACAAAATGCTTTGATCAATTTAATCAATCATTTCAAATAATTATTGAAATATATTATTGTAGGACAAGATAAGGTATTGGAAAAAGTTATGATAATAGCTTCGATCAATTTCAATCTCTATATATAGTACACGCTTAATTTCTCTTGGGATTCTGCTTTTTATACGAGTAGTATAATGCAAAACTCTTTTTTCTTCCAATATACTCTTTCCATTATCTCGTTAATTCCAACTGCTTATATTCTTTACACATGATTTATGATAATATTTTTAGGAATTTCAAAAGACTTCAAGAATCTTTGTTATATTTTGTTCTAATTAACTTTTAATAAACTAATGTAACAGTTAGTGTACTCAATTTCATTCCGAATTTTATTAAAAAAGTTCGTTAAGTGAAATGGAAACATTTATTTTAAAGATGCTTTAAAACAAAAACGAAGAATTGTATCAAAGAATGATTACTGCAAAAATATTGCGATCCTTTCTTCTAGTAATTCGACACCACGAGAAACTCCGTTTGAAAACGTCGATCGACATCAGTCTTTCCTGGTGCACCAAGTTCAAGTTGTCCTAAAAGTTTATACCTGCCTGTTCTTGAGTTATATTTGTCGAAGAGATGAGAAGGAAAAAGATACCGAGGAATGTTCAAAAGGAATTCTGAGTAAAAATCGATGCGAAATGTCAGTGTAGGACATTCCTTTGGGACAGGCACCTATCGAGGATTACGAAAAGTTTGTGGTATTTGTGTAAACTGCATATCTTGACAGTTTTCTGGTAGTGTTATAATCTTTCTGCTTCAGTTCAAATAGGAAGAATATTGAGAATTTTATTGTGGCACTATTTGAAGTAAATATTTTTTAGCATATCTTAGCTGAGCTGATGATAAATGTATACATTTGCATATTATAAAGGACCATAGTTATTAAAAAAAAATTAAATTCAAAACATTTGTGACAATTGTTTTCTAAAAGTATCAATTTTTGAGAAAAATAACGGCGCTCTGAAGGCTTGAATTGATAATATTATAATTACACATTTTTGTAACTTATAAATACAGTTAAAGAAATATTTATAAATTTTCCTTATTATACCTGTAGAAAGTAACATCGTTCATCCTTTGTATGACTATTCTATTTGATTGTCTATTAAAGTTTTAAGACGTCTGTTAAAACTGTCGAGCTACAAACCCAAATGTCAGAACGGTTAAATGTAGTTAACGTTACGACGATAAAATTTAAAGCTCAGATTAGTCGAATTTGACTTGTGTAATGAATATAAATTATGGTTTTGTGATAAACACAGAAATGTATATTTACAAACATGTAGAAACTTCTACGTTATAAGCAATTTTAAACTCCAAAAGGATACAATTTTGAAATACTTAATCAAACAAAATTTTAATTATAAATTTAATTTTAATTTAAATAATCATATTTACTAAAATGAATAAGCAATATAATATAAATAACTTGCAATTAGTTTTTAACAATTTTTTTTATAAAATGCAGAATATTCGTAGAAATATCTGTCGAAATTCAAGAGTTAAAAGGCTCGTATTAGGCTAAAGTATTTAATTGCATTTTCTTGGACGATATTTTTGTAGTTTTAGTTTTAGTTTCCAAATTGACCGTATAGAGCCTATAATTGGACTTGGTTTATTCTTGATATAATTTAAAATTTGTAAAAATAACTCGAAGGAAAACAGATATCATTATCTCGCTATATATTTTTTTAATTGATTGTAAGATAAATGACAATTTAATTTATGATTTAATCATTATAAATTTTTTAGTTCAATTAAAACAGTCTGTAACATTTGCTACCTTATGCAGTTTTAGATTAAATCAATAAAAGTGGTAATTGTGTTATTTTTTCATAATATTCATAATTTTTTCATAACTATTTTATTACAAAAAAGCAAGTTTAAAAGTATTTAAAATGTTATGCTTGCAAATAATTAATTATTAAATGTTTGGTAATGGATATTTAACTTATAAATAATCGATTGTAAATTAATATAATTCAGATCATTTGTATAACTTTTAACAAATCAAAGTTTTAAACGTGGCAACATCTGAAATAAAAGATCTGAGAATCTGGCAATACTGTCGTTACTGAGTAAATAGCAGACTACAGATACAGCCATTTAGCTGAATTGTTCTTTGTTTTGGTATGGGAATGGGATACCTAACACAGAACTTAAAAGTCCGTCATAATCATAAGCATTTTAGAATTTGTTTGATGTGCGTCGCATTCAAAGTTAGAAGTAACTTAAATAAATCATCCTGTTGATTTTACAGCTTTAATTATAATTTTAGATTTCTCATTTTTTTCAAACAAATTAATTTCTTTGTAAGAATAAATTATATTTTTTTATTTATATAAGTTCACATTGTAAATTTAACCTCAAAAATTCTAGTAGTTATTTGTTTTAGAAATTTGAATTGATTTTAATAAAAAGCAATACATGCAAAATAAATTGAAAATATTATAATTGTACATTTGATTTTTATCCAACAGAGAAAAAATGACACAGAATATACGTGATAATATTAAGTTAATAACAGAAATAAATTCAAATGTTCAAAGTGATCATAATGTTGAGTGGGTTGATCGTCCAATCCCTAAAACTAAGAAGAATAAAGTTATCTACCAAAGAAACACAGCAATACCTTCTTACTTGGTTAGTTATTTATTTTTAATTAAATTTATAATCATTCATTCTACTTTCAAAAATTTTTTTTCAGATGGATGACTATAGTCCACCTAGTTCAAGCAAAAAAAGTAATTCAAGGAAAAAGGTAATAATAGTATGATCATATTTTAAAGATAGATTAAAATATTGTTTAAATTGATTATAATTGGATCTATTTCTAAAATAAATTAATTTAAAATTTTAATTTATAGAAAAAAGAATTTAATAATGAGACAAAAGAAAACCATGACAAATTTAATAGTGAGGCAAAAGATATAGAAAATTCTTTAGCATATAAGTTTGCTCATATTCCATCCGAAGTTAGAGAGGTAATTTAAAATTTTAAAATTTTTTTCTTTTGAAATACTGTAAAGAAAACATTTTTGTATTAATTTAAGGTTAGTGGAGGTTGGAACACTCAAAGTAATGAAGCTATTGAAAAGCGTATAAGAGAAAGACGACAAAAAATCTTAGAAGAATCTAGCAGTAGCAGTAGCGATATAACTTATACAACAGTGTCATCGGAAATATCAGTTTCATCGGAAGCATCAGATTCATTTAAAACAGCTCTGCAAAATTCTTATAAGTCAAAAGTACTTAATCAACATGAAAACAATATTGGCTCTGCGAACATAAGTTTGCACCGCTATAAGAAGAATGCTTTAATGAGCAATCTTTTACAAACTGCAAGAACTAAGGCAGAATCCGTTTATGCAGATAACACAGAAACTGCAACCAATTATTCAGCTGATATTTCAGAAGCATCGGCATCATTGACAGGGATTGAAAATATTATGACAAACTTAAGTATTGAAGAACAGGATGAGGAAATAATGCGACAAGATAGATTAGGAAGATTATTTCAGAGCGAAGAAGATAGATTAGGAGGAAGATTGTTTCAGAGTAAAGAAGATCCAGACGTATTTTATCATCCTTTAAGACAAGGAATACAAGACGATCCAGAATGGAAAAATGTGCGATTAGAAAGAAAGGGTATAGAAATTGTTCAAAGTGCGCGGCAATTTTATTTAAGTGTTGATAACGATGATTTTATTTTTGAATCAAAGAAATGATAAAACAATTCTCTATAGTTTAAAGTATTCTCTATATTTTATTAAATAATCTAATGCATATTTAAATTAAAATAATTCTGTTAAAATACGTATAAAACATTTACTAAGACCAATGTTTAATATTTTTTTGAAAGCAAAATTCTTTGAGTTAACAAAATTATTATTTACAATATCTAAATTATTACTTCAATTTGAAATTATAATACCTTAATTGCAAAAAATTGTTCATTACCAAATTTGCTCAGACCTTTTAAGTACAATAAAAATTACATAATACAATTAGCCAAATTATGTAATAGAGTAAATCGTAATAAATCGTTTCATATGTCCAAACTTGAATAATTGCGATAATGTGTAGGTAGAATTTCAAAGTCACGTTTTGAATTTCATTTATATCCAATTAACTTCTAACTTTGTAAGAAACAAATCTATAATGACAATGCTTTTCATATGGGCATTTAAATATTTAAATGAAATAAAACAATTCTCTGAGTCTGTGAATGTAGTTTTATCAGAAGTTAAAGTCAAACTGAATTTTACTTTGTAAAAGCTAAATGTCAATTGGAAATTATAAAATTTAATTTAAGTTAAATTTCAATCATTAATATTGATGAAAAATTAAAGAACTAGAAAGACTGACAGATTGATATAGATATAGAGAGAGAAAGAGATAGATAGATAGATAGATATAATCAAATTGATAAAAACAAATCTTTTTGTGTAAAGATTTTATTATAATAAATTTATTATTATACAATAAATTTATTACAATACAATACAATACAATACAATAATAAAGTTTAGTTTTCATGCTAAACAATCGAACTCCAAAGATTACAATTTAATTTTTAAGATTAATGACATGTACGTAAAAACACGTCATAACATAAAAATCGTACACTTAAACATTTACACAATTTAGCATTGGTAAAATTTATATAGACATATTGGACTATGTAAAATTATATACAATTAAAATGTGTACAATTCTTATGTGCATAAAGTTATATGTTTAAATTTCTTTAAAAAGTATGTAACATCGAACATATACTATAAAGATTTGAATTTTTCTAATTTATGTTTAATTTAGTGTCTAATGCATTTTAAACAACAAATACGAAAGAGCTCTAAATGATCGATTTCTAAATAATCTATACTAGCAAAAAATGTAAAACCTGCGGAATGTACATCACAAATTTATAATTTCTACTAATTGCATAAATAAATAAATTTTATATTCTGAAATATCTACAGTGCAATATTATTTTTCCTAATTCCGTTCTAATTACCTAACTGAATTCCATTTAAAACTTAATTATTTTTGGATTGTATCTACAGAGATGAGAAATAATATTATAATTTAACATAAATAAGGGACTTTGATTTGCTCTCGGCAATTATCTTATATTGAGCAAAAGGAGGCACGGCAAATTGCTATTGTTTTTCCACTCGTACCGAAGCGAAATAATGCGTGGGTGCATCTCCAATCCCTGCGTTTCCTCGTTACGCAGCCGCAGATAATAGATTCGTGTTTGCATACGACGTGTCGCTGCATTAAAACTTTACCTATGCCCATAATGCCATCGGCGCGCGTGTCTTGAGATAGGAAAAATCTGTAAGGATTTGATACATTAATTAAAGCCATCCATATGATGAAACTGCCTGCGTTGATTGCAAATTGCTCTTCATGAATAGAAGACCAATCAGAAACAGATTTATTGGATGTTTAAGAATAATTTTTGCCAGTTATTGAATTTGTTTAATGTATATTTCTTTATCTTTAATTAATACACAAATCTATTATCGAGTGTGAAAACATTTGTGTAATTATTAAGACCGTCATTAAAATATTGATTAAAGAATTTAATCAAACTGATACTTTAATGTAGAAAAAGCGAATTGCATTTTTGCTATTCAATCGATAATTTTATTATTAATCAAACACTTACTTATTCGTGAAAATATTTAAAGTATGTATTAGCATCAAAGCAATCGATCTATGGAATTCAGTTTCAAAATGTATACACTCACTATTATACCATCATCAATATCATAATAGAGAAAAATATTTTTGTTATTACTTAACATTGTAAATACAAACTTATGACGCTAGGGATAATTTTGAAAACAAAGCTTCATTAATCTATAGAATTACTTTAAAATTAAACTTACTCAAGCCTTGAGCGTATATAAAATTTATTTCTTTAGCGAAATCTCAGAAAATTTCGATAAACAACGCAAAGAACTTTATACATTAAACACCTTAATCCTAGCTAATTTCCTTCTATTGGACTAGTGCAATCGCCGATAAGAATCAAAGAAAATCGAAGAAAACGCACGCGCAAAGAGCAGGAAGAAACCATTAGAAAAAAAAAACAATTGTAAACGCACAAAAAGCAGAGTAGTAGATTAGCATTTTAAAATCGCGGGCAAGAAGAGGAGAGAAACCCCCCACAAAGCGTTAGCTCACCTGATCTGGCCAAAGATAGGCGGTATCAGTAACGAGCAGAGCGCGTTTCCGCGGTAACGCTGCCGAGAGCCGTTGTATACCCAGAAACAAGCTATTATTATGCTCCTCTCCGGTGCGCGCACGTATATACACGCACCCAATTGCGTTCATTCGAGAGAGGTGCGTGCGTATGCGGGACCGAGTGATTTTCCTTGCTTGCGCGCGAATTCACCCGAGAAATCAATATGATAAAAGATGCGTCGCGAGAGGGGTATAAATAAAAAAAACCTTTGAAACGCGAACTTTGCGTATACCGCGCCGCGTGTCCCGCGCGTTATTCTTAGCTCTCGATCGAGGTGCAGGTTGTCGTTATCGCGGGTATACGCAAATTCTCCACGACGCTTTTTTTTCGTATTTTCCTAAAATAAGCGTCAGGGTCACGCTCAGACGAGAATGAGCATCAACGATAAAAAAAATGCCACCTGGTGATACAAAAAAACATTCCTCTAATTATATATCTGAGTTAAACACTGTAAATACAGATGGAGTGTGTGAGTATCTTCATGGGTGATTGACTTCTCAGGAAATGCCAACCGGTTTACCTAACTTTGTTAATCTATATACATATATACTTACAAATTTGTATCTATTTATGCAGGCAGACATAAATTAAGCAGCTGAATAAATTTTAATTTCCGATCACTTTTTTAGGAATTCTTACTGATTTATATACTGCAAAAATCTATTTGAAATAAGATGAAGTATTTAAATAAAAATCCGGATAAAAAATGCAATTAGCTTAAAACGAGCTGCATTTTTTCAAAGTAAAATTTCAATCAAACATTGAAATAAAAGCAAGCGCGAATTAAACATCAGTACTTCATCTTCAATGAAGACAGTGTGTCTAATTCAAGTATAGCTCTTAAAGTACTTATATCAAGAGTTTTCTAAGATCGGTATAATCTATTTCCAGGGAGCACTGTGCTGAAGCTTATGCCTATATAATTTATTTCCGTTTAATCCTCTTATGCGTCAACTTGTGTAGTTGGTTGAATTTAATGGGTTGCAGACAATTCCGGTAATATAAAACGCGAGGGTCTAAATTATTTTGCTAATTTTAACTGTTGTTATTTATTATTATTTACGTGAATGTCAAATGGAGATACGCATGAAATGGAGATAATGCCGTTGTCACCAAACTCTACTTAGATATTGTAGAAAGCGAGGGGAGAGTCATTGCCCGGTGTATTAAGCCCATTGAAATTAATTTTTATAGCGATAAGAGGTAACAGATTGCTATTATATACAGGTATAAAGGGGGATTCTTATAATAAATCGGTGTTCAGAATTCAATTGCGCTAATTCATATAATCTATGCACATAGGAATACGAAAAATTATGATAATATACTACAATTAACCGTATTTTTTAATCAGGTTTATATTTACTGAATAAATAAAACATATTGACATTGACTATAATATTTGATAAATAATTCTTCTGAGTTTCCAACGTTTTGAAAGAATTTAAGATTATTTTTATACTTTAAAAAGTATACAGACCACAATGAGAACAAAAAATCTCAAATGTTGTTTAATAATAATCGATAATTATAGTATGTTTTTAATTATTAAAATATTACCTATATAACTAAAAATGTATTGTTATTTTATCGCAACATAAGGTAATTAATCGTCAAAGATTAAATGAAATATTGTACAATCTCACAGTTGGTAAACATAACTTACTTTATTATCATTAACAAGTAAGCATGACGTTTTATTCGATTCAAATGTCAATATTTCATTAGCATTAATAATCGATTTTCAACAACTCTGATCCCAAAATAAATTTTTCGGCAACGTCGAATTATTCTTCACCGGTAGTTTTTCAATATTTAATTTGAATACATAATATTATTCAAAATAAACATAATGTTGGTAAGTTAACTCTTTGAGGACTCATAGCTCTAAAAAGAACACCTTTCGATTTATAAGGCGTGGATGCTTTTGTACGTCACTAGTTTAATTATTTCCTTATATTGCACAAATTATATAATTACATAGTTGATTTCATTGAAACAATTTTCATAGTTCAAATTTTTTTTGGTTATTTACTAATTAAAAGTTTAGTTACTTGGAATTGCAGGACATTCTTCTGAAAAATAATTAATATCAATAGCACTGTGAAATCAACAAACTCATTAAAGAAATAATATTAGGTTTTTCTAGAAGCAGGAAACAGTTTTTGAGACTAAAAAACTGAATAATGTAGACTTATTTCTCCTTTGATTAATAAAAAATCTATAATACATTATTTTTAATTTAAAATATTTGAACGTACATGCACATTTTTGAAAAAACAAATGAAAAATTTGACATTATGATAATCAATTTTACCTCTAAAAACATAAATGATGAAATATGATTTTTATTCAAAACTTTAAGAGATAATATTTTATTATTAACGGTCTGTAATATAACATTTTTTTTTAATAAAAAATTTTTAGTATCATTAAATTTAAACATTTAAAATATTCTGATGATATGGGTTTTGGTGATTTGCTTTCAAATGATTCCAATTTATTTTTAACTAATTTTCTGTAATGTTTCACAAGACAAGATATGAATAATAATGAATAAAACATAAATATAATTATTGTTACGATTTTAAGCAGTGTTATTATAACCGAGGAGTGTAATAAGATTCGCAAAATAAAAACGTAAAGTATATAGGCCGCGGAAAACAAGAATTCTAAATTAGCGCAATGACGCTTTAAAATTCAAAATTTTAAAATCTTTGCGGAAATATCCTGCTACAGATAAACCTTTTATCTAGAAAAATCTATTATCTCGCAATTGGCTGGAAGAAAGAAATTGAAATTCACTGTCAATAAGCAACAACGCCACATCGCTTTAAAAACACGAATCGAACGGAATCATGCGCACGTCGTTACCCTCCCTCTATGCCTTTTGTCTCAATATTTGACAAGCCCCTCTTTATAACCGAGCGCGCTGCGCTTTGATTCGCGGGCTTAGCGCGCCTTTTCCAAATGCGCGCGTCTACGCCACAAGGAGCCCGATTTTCCCGGTGGGGCATTAAAAATAATGCGCGTTATCGCTCCGTAGGTGTCAATGAGAGAGACGGCAATAGTCACCGTTGGCGCGCTTATAAAAACCGAACCCCGCTGGTCTAGCCGTGCAAGTTACGATTTAACGGCGGCACCGGCACCAATATAGTGTTCGATACCTGGTTTTTTTTTTCATTCATTGGCCAGCCGAGTACAGACTGTCCTCAACGAAAATTCTTCCTTACGAAATTCTGATAATCAAATTGTTCGGCCGGCGGCAACGACGTGCTCGGTGATATTAGATTCCCCTTTCAAGACCAGGAAGAAGAATAAACGAACGCCACCATGACCCTCTCGTTATTCCCGTACGACTTCGACGAGGTGCGCATCTTCGACGACAAACTCGACGACCTCGAGATCATGAGGAAAATCATCGCTCTGGAAAATCTCGAGGACCCCTTTCACTTGCTGGACCTCGGCAACCTTGTTAGGAAGCACAGGACTTGGGTCGAGAGAATTCCGCGGGTTGTTCCCCATTACGGTGTGCTTTTACTATTTCCGTTTATCCCCCTTGCCCTGCTCTCGTGGAGTGCGCTTTTTTGACTTCATTGCTTTTTCAAACGCGCGACGAGTGAATTTGTGCTTTTATAGTGATCAAAATATTTCCAAAAAAAAAATTTTTTAAAGAAATACTTTAATTAAATATTTCTTTAAAAATTCTTGTTCAAACGCTTCAAACCTTTCCTTGAAAAAACGCACTCCAATCAAGGCAGAATTATAATTTATAAAAAAAGTATTTGATTCGTTATACGATTATTGCAACGTGAAAATTAATTTCAGCTGTAAAATGCAACCCGAATCCGACTGTTATCAAAACGCTTGCTGCTTTGGGAGCAAGTTTTGATTGCGCTTCAAAGGTAAAAGACAATAATTAAAACGACACTCTTTAAATTTAATTCATTTTTAATAATAAAATAATAGCAATTAATCAAAATATGAATTTACCGCAGCAAGAGATTATGACAGTGATGGCTTACGGAGTTCCGGCTGATAAAATCATATTTGCCAACCCCGTGAAGACTCCCACGCAGATCTGCTATGCCCGAAAAGTTGGTGTATCTAAAATGACTGTCGACAGTATGTGGGAATTGAGAAAGATTAAAGAGCTGTATTCGGATGCCAAGTAAGTGACTGCATTTTAGTTTTTATTTTAAACTTTTAAAATTTGAATTGCCCATTTTTTTCAAAATATCTATAAAAAATTTATCTCTATAAAAATTTGATTAAATCGGTCAAACATTTTTGAGTTACAAATCGCAATAAAAAAAATTAAATTCGTTATTCGCGAAAAATGGGATTTCACTGTACCCCAGTAACGTAGAATCTGCAAATTTGCATGTAAATCGGACACACCCATAAGAGAACTCGACGAATCCCATCGGTGGCTCTTCCAAAAAAAAAAAAAAGAAAAAAACTGCATTCGAATGTAAATTTGATCCAGGCCATAATCGAATCGCCGCCCTCCTCTTTATTTCCCCCAGAATAATCATTCGCATCCGCTGCGACGCCGCGGTCTCCCAAGTCTACCTGGGGGAGAAGTTCGGCTGCGACCCGGGCGACGAGGCCGTCCGTCTGATTCGCGGCTGCCGGGACCTCGGCCTCGAGCTCCACGGCTTCAGCTTCCACGTGGGCAGCCCCTGCGGCGAGGTCCTCGCCCTCAGCCGCGGCATCGGCATCTGCAAGTACCTGATCGACGTCGCACATTCACTGGGCCTCCACGACGTCCAGCTGATCGACATCGGCGGCGGCTTCCCCGGCGACGACGACTTCCTGTTTGACGAGGTATGGTCGTACTTTAGGCGTCTGCAGAGGTGCTTCGTGTTCAAGGAGCTCCTCTTCGAGTACAAGCATCTGATATTCTGGCTGCCTAGCTATTATCGTACCAACTGGAATTATCGTAAGGTCAAGAAGGTTACCTATAAGCGCACCACTCTGGCTCTGCCTTGGTAATGACGGACAGACGTGTCTTTACTTTGCGGTGGCTGCGGGGGAGGCCAGGTTAAATTATTGATTCGGATGAAAGGGGCGCAGAGAGCGGAGCTGAAATATTAGAATGGTTCGATGTGCTGACTATTTTATGAGTTTCGTTACGCAAATTTGCTTTTATTATTTAGACGCTCGCGAAAGCAAGTTTGTGTAAGTGGATTGGACGCATTCTTTTATTTTCGGTTATTTACTCTCTATCTTTTGAACGAATACGGAGCAAAGTAAAGATTTGAGCAAATCGATACATTTTTTAACAGTAGGTAGAGAGTACAGAGATACTCGGAATTGAACTTTTTTTATACTTTTTATTAATACTTTTCATAGAGATTAGAGTAGATATAAAATCCATGACAATTTAAAAAAAAATTTCTTATTTAATATTGTACGATTATATTTTAAAATGTTCAAATGTTAAATTTATAAATGGCAAAATAAAAATGTAATAAAAAATATTTAAACTTAAATTTTTTATAAACGTCCTTAAATGTTATTATATTTAATCAATTTTAATCAATTACATAAATTAATTATATTAATTAATTAAATTAGTAACAATAAATTACTTAACATAGGTTTAACAGTTTATAATATTTATATAATTATGTTTATAAAATCAACTAAAATTTGCTCAAATAATACTGCTAAAATAATTCACTAATAATCACTAATCAAATGACAAACTAATGAAAAAGATTATTTTTAACCGCTGTTAACTAAAACATTTTTTGCAATTATAATTAAAAGGCAGCAAGCACTAATTAAAAGTAATTTAAAACTAATGAAACAAAACAATTTTTCCTCTTATACCATTTTTTATTGTAAGTATAAAAATATATAATGTATGCAGATCGAGCGAACACTTGTAAGTAATTAAACATTGACAGTTTTAGGTAATACGTAACACGAAAACACTCTTAATACTAACGTAAATTTTGTCTAATTCATCAAAGAGATTACGTATTCGAATTCTCTTTTTGCGACCGATCAAACTTTATAATTTGCATCTCATTCAAGCGCAAAACAAGACGCAAAGGCGTTCGAACGATTCGGTTCTCGAATTTTGCAATCGACGTAACGCGACAAGCAGAATAAAAAAATTGAACTAAATTTTCGACATCGAAATTTTCGAAAGGAAGGAGATGACACGAACTGTCTCTCGAATACGATAACAGCACGACACGCGCAACGCACCGACGTACGTGCAAATGTAGCAGTGGATATTCGATTGCGCCGAGGGAAAACTAACTGATGCGTCAGTGCCACCCGTGTAGAATCGAGCTTGATGTATATAAATTTTCGAACAATACCACCTCGTTCGAATGCAAGCTGCTCCCGCGTCGACGTGCAGCGCGCGATACGGGCGTGCTTTTTTGTTCATACGCTCGAAATAATTATAGTTTGCAGAAGTTATCAACGAGGCGCTCCGGGACGTCCATCCTTCGATCCGAGTGATCAGCGAGCCCGGCAGGTATTACGTCACCACGGCCTTCAAAGCAGTCGCTTACCTGCACGGCAAGAAGACGCTAATTGAGGAAGGCCGGAAGAGGTACATGTATTACATAAACGACGGTATTTATGGCTCGTTCCTCGACGAGGTTCTGACGCAGAAGACTTGGGAGCCCCGTGCCCTTAACGAGGTGAGTCTCTCGCGAGAGAGATCGAATTCTTCGACTGTGCGCGGAGCGCCGTGCTTGCTCGAGCGATTTTATCTCGCTTTTGTTTGCCGCGCCGTAATTGGGCTTTTGTTTGCGATTGGTTCGAACGTTATTGCCAGTTGGATCTATTTCAGCCTTGCGTTTCTTAATTTCGGTGCAGTTCGGGCATTTAAATAGAACCATTTGATGAATTATGCGAATTGGTAGTGATTTTATTGATTTTATTTTTTCGTTCCAATGAAAAGTATTAGTGATTGTGAATATATAATAGAAACAAAGAGCATAATGCTATTGTGTAATAATTCGTAAATTGTGCATTATGAATTTCTACTTGACGGATTCCGATACAAACTATGCACCTACCGCACAGTCTAATATGCAGATTTGACGGATTAATACATTGGATTGTATTGGAATAATGTCCAATAGCTAATAGATTGGCACATAATTACAATTGTATTTGTCCTTTTGGTTTTCAAAGGAATATTTCTTGAAGCTTAAATTGAAAATGTATATAAACCTCAAAATTTCTAAAAAAAAGTAATGTACCAAAAGTCTGAGAGGTAAATAATTTTTCTGTAAATAAAAATGAAAGCAGAAAATTTCAATAGTTTCTTAAAATTTGTTAAATTAATCTGAATTGTAGTAATTTATAGATTCGTTTACGTAAATAATAATTCTGTTGATTCTGTCAGAGCACTAAATGAAACTATCAAGCGTCGAATAATTCCTTTGAAGAGACTAAAGATTGTTAAGTAAACGAAATTTACTACCGAGGAAACGTTGTTCTCTGAGAAACTACTTGCTTTGATAAAATCCAATCTTTCAGAGATAGTTCCGCCTCTCAGAAACGGATGTGAATAAAAGTGACAGTTGTAACTGAAAGTATCTAAAAGTGATGTTCAATACACTCTAAATTTTAAGCTTAAAAGAGTATTAAATAAAGTTGCAAGTATTAAATTTTATTTAATTCCCTTTTAAGCTTAAAACAACAGAAATGTTCGTCAAAATTATATTGAAAGACCATTCATTAAAGCTAGATTTATCTCCTTGTCGGCGAGGCTAATGAAACCAAAAAAGTTTCATCCCGCGTAAAATAAATTTTTAATAGTTCGCAACGAAAATTATGTTTGAAAAATTTTAGAATGAAATCCCGTAAAAAGATCGCGCAACTTTGACGATTGCGGAAAGTTCGTTCGTTCAGAATAAATATGACAACGGTTCATTTCAGAGTAATTTGGAACAGGAAAAGCACTTGTCTACTTTGTGGGGTCCAACTTGCGATTCTTTAGACTGCGTCGCTAAGGATGTTTACTTACCCGAGTTGCATATTGGCGACTGGCTTTACTGGGAAAACATGGGAGCTTACACCACGTCTTTGGGAACAAACTTTAATGGCTATTCAGCTCCAATTACGATCACCATAATGCGGAGGAGTAACTGGTATTACACTTGCATTTTTTAATTTGTCTACATAATAACATTCTCAAAAATTTTTATTTACTTTTATATAATAATAATTTTTGTTTTCAGGGATTCCTTCCGTACTGAAATTAGGAACGTAGAAGAAAAACAGGTTTGTATACTTTTCAATTTTACAAAAAATGTTCTTAAAATAATGCTATTAAAAATTTATGGTTTTCGATTGAATTCAGAAACAGCTTGGCCTCTACCTCATTCCTATAAGCAAATTCGATAAAAACGGCAATTTGAAAGATGACGATGCCATAAAAACGTCACACGACGATAACTCGTAAGCATCAGAATGATTAAATAAAGTTTTATTGCACTTCAATTAGATTATTCAGTTCCATTTAAAATATGAAAAACATGCAACTATCATCTGTTCGCGCAAAATCTATCATTGCGTTAATCTTTCTCTAAATTAAAGAACTGCATTTTTCTTTCAGGAATTTTGTGTAAATGCGTCTTGATTAAATACGTTATTATTTAAACACGCTTTACTTAATTTGATGCTGTCTGTTGACAGAAGCAATAGCACGTTCAAGTGCTGAATGTCTCATTTCAAGACAAGGTATTATAAAAAGGACTGTCATTATTTGTACATACAATAAATAATGTTTAATAAATAATTATTTTCTATAAACTACAAAGTATCTTCAAAATTAAATTCCTCTTAATCCTTTTCCGAATGGTGTATTTGATTCTGTTGAAAAATAATAGGCCCCTGATCTGAAAATTTTATACGACAATTAAGTGCATTAATTAATTTGAAAGTAAAGTACTTAATAAATATTAAAATTAAATTATTCTTTTTTATCAATATTCGTGCGGAAATGCAATATTGAAGTTGAAATTTGAAAATTTAATGTATATTGAAATGCGCAATTATTTATTTGAGTAAATCCGTACAAGTGTATGAAATTTACATTTTTATATAATGAAGCGAAGTTTATGACCGTGTATTTACAACAAAATCAACGTCACGGTAATAAATGAATTTTAAAATAAATAAATTTGGTTGTTGAAAAGTCAATTGATTATATAATACAAATTTAAAAATAAAGAAACGGATTATTAAAAACTAACGATAGCATTAATTGACGTATTTGCATGGATATTTAACATTTTTAAAATAACTCACATATTTTTTGGTACAGAGTATCCAAAATAAACAACTTCATTTTCCTTGCACATTCCTATTCGAAAATTAATATACGATGAGCATTGCACGGCAGGAAAAGCTTTGTCGTCAGTAACAGATTCAGCATAAAACCGCCATGATCTCCAGTGGCTGCATAGACCTGCAATTTCGAAAGATAAAAATGTAACTGTAAGATCCATTTCGATTCTAAAATATGATTCATAAGTCTTATTTCTTTACTTCTTGGAGTTAAGGGCACGCCAAGCAGTTGACATCCGGGTTGTGGTCTGACACCACCATTGGCGTAGAAATCAACGGTACCGGTATTACTGTAGGCACCGTACATACCACCATCCGTGTGAATTATGTCAACAAATTTTCCGCTACTTGCATTTATATGTTCAGCTCCAAATTGATAAAACAAAGGATTTGCAGGATCTAGTCCTAAAAATTGTGGGATCGAAAAATTATGAATTAAGTCCTAATAAATTAAATAAACTAAAAATTCCATTTGATCAGAGAATACATTGAAAGGAAGTGTCCGTTTGTTTTTTAACAGTTTGAACTATTAAATTCTGACTAGTATTAACAAAATTTTTAAAATGCTGTCATCAGAATTGGAATTTTTAATTATTAATAAATTTACTTTTTATTTGAGTTTGATAATAATGCAACTATTACTTGACTACTTTTAAATTGTTCATTTTCACGATTTAAAAATATAATCAAATTTTAAATATTTTTTAAAATAAAGATGAAAACAAATACCTAGAATTTTACTACATGATCTAAAAAGTTTATGAAAAGTATAAATTTCATGTTGTAACATTATTCGAATATGTTTCCGTAATATAAGAGATTCATATTTTTTCTGCGAATTTTCCACTGCGTGTATAAAAATAACTATTTCTACGTTACAAATCATTTTTCATGTCCCTCAATCATTATTGCAAATAACATTTTATTGCAACAAAATTGCCAGTTTGCAATGAATAGAATTAGACTACGCGACATTCTACATTAAGAAATTCTTTTCTTTTTACTCTATTGTTTCTGAAATATTTCATTCTCAATCGTATAGTGCATGTAATATATAATAATTATTTCTCAATGAACGATACGGAAATGTAAAAATATTTTGTCGTTTAAAAAAAGAAAACTACAAATGATGAAAAACGTTCAATTAATTACAAATTGTGTAAACGGCAACTATTTGAATAATTAATTCAGATACGCGAATGATTTGTTAGCTCTTATATACTTAAATCGAAATACATCAATTGAACAAATTTACATTTTCAATTAAAACGAACATTCATAAAATAAGAAAAATCAAAATCTTCAAAGTTCAATTTCTTTAAAAGTAGAGCCACAGCTTCGTTAACTATTTAAATAAATTATATTTCACAAAGCAGCGTTCCTTTGATAATACCAACAACGAAGCGAGCTCGTTAATATCACGACATACGTACCGGTAATCCTTGGGATTCTGAAATCAAGATATTGGCCGATGAAGCCCGCTATCTGAGCGCCCAAGGAATGACCGACGACGTGCAGAGTATCAATGTTTAATCCCGCGGCCGCCAAGCTACCCAAAGCCTTGGCCGTGTACTTTGAGACGTCCTTAACACGCAGAGCTACGCTTACGTAGTTGTCAGACGCGAATTCGCTCCAGTCCAATACGACGATATTGTCAGAGCCTCTGTGTAGATATGCTGCATGCGAATATTGTGGTTAATAAAGGCATGAGTTTGGTTTGAATATTGAAAGCGCTTATAAGTCTTAATAAAATATTTGACTTATCAATTGCATTAAGCGAAGTACGATTTGGATAAACGTGGAATTTTTTTTTGTTATCTTTTAAACAGTGTTTAAACGTGCAAGTATACTTGAGGAAAAATAAAACTGAATGCAACTAAATGAAATTTGTCCTAAGAATATTAACGTAGTTATATACGTATCTTGTATGCAATTAATTTACAAAAAATATTATTACCTGAAACTATTGTTTGGACACTTTCATTAGCAGGAGACTCTTCATATCCATGGATGTATAAAACAAAAGGTTTTGTTAAATCTACATTTTTCACCAGCTCATTTGATTGGGCAAGTGTATAGTTTTGGGATACTTTAGGATTATCTGGCGATCTGCAAGTGTTGATTGAACAGTATTAAAATTGGAAAGTATTGTTCTGAATTAATTATTAAAGTTAATAAAGGTAGGAAATTTGTGAAAATATGAAATATTTTTAATTGTTACGGATAAATGAAATTTTAATTATTTTTTTTATTATATGTTGTACAGACCCTTGGTAATATATCATTCGAATCCGCTCCATTTCTTGCAAATTGGTGCCAGAGTTACCAAAAAGCTCTGCAATTAAAAATTCTTTATTAAAACGTACATGATGAAACCAGTTTTAAAGCGAAATGTAATTTTCATTTAATTTGAATAATAGTAATAATATATAATAATATATAAATTAAGTTCAAAAGATTATTTTTCTGTAGATACGTAAATAACTTTTTTATGATAAAAAGAAGTTAGTCAACAACTTAATACTATTGTTGATTAGTTTTTATTTCTCTTTATGAAATAGATACAGAAATAATAATAATTTTTTTTTCATCAATTATTCACGATAATTACAATATAAATCCTTAATAATAAACGTATAAAACACAACAATAGCGCACTTTTTCGGCTAAATCATAAAGATGTAATTGACTATGCAATCCTTACCAGAATCAAAGAGTACCGCATCGCAGAAGGTCAACAAAGTAGACACGAGCGCGTAAAACAAACACTTGCACGCATACATATTTATGAACGAACGAACAATAATTTTGTAATAACGTAAAGGATCAAGCGACGACCCGTTCGCGTGCGGTTAGCTGTCTGATTGAGCGGTCATATAATGCGATGAGGGAAGTGCGACGGCCGAAAGTCATACAATGTACTACTACACTACGCGAAAAATCAAGTCCAGACTCAGATATGAACCGCCACTCGAGGCAAAAGGAGCAGCAGTGGTACAGGAATGTCACGAAATCGCAGTATTTTACACGCGCGGTTGAGAGGGACAGTCACCTGCTTATTACACAATTGCCATTGAAAACATGGAGATTTCACGTATATTTATTAATATTCTTTCCTACATGGAAATTTATTCAAGGCCCCTTAACGATCTATAATTTAGAATTTCTTTTTTTTTCTTCTTTTTTTTTTAGTAAATATTGAATAATTGATTACGAATCTTTGAGTAAGTTTTATTATGTACTTTATTTATTTACGAGTGGATTCAGTCGAAATTGGACTCCACGAATGTGCTATTTTAAGTTATTTTTTGTATTAGACCATCTGAAACAAGAAAGTTTATTTAAATATAAAGATGAATAATTAAGACGACGCAGTGAAATTTTATAATTATTATTTTAGTTAATACTTACTCTATTGCTGTTTGACACGAGCCTGGCACTATATTTTCTCTTTCTTGAGCTCTTTTCAAATCTGTGATTTTAATGATATTTTCATAAGGAGGTTCATTTGACATAGAATCGCGAACCTAAATAAAAAAACTTCCATTAGTTCTAAAGAAGATTAATAGCCATGCTTATAATATATTTAGACGAAGGCTTTGTGAAGAGTCGTAAAACTTTATTTAAACATTTTTCAAAAGATAAAGTATATGTACTCAAGTTGCAGTTAAATAGAATCCACGGTCGAACTATTATCAGTAAGTACACTTTTCCTAAATCATTTTTCTAATAGTTTTTAGTTATTTTTTACTTAAATGACGTTAGAAGTATTCTGTCACTTTGTGCCCTTCTAAAATGAATAATTTAATTTATGAATATTTAGCTTTTTCATGAAATGATTTAAAAATAAGATTTATTTAAAACAAGCAACTCAGTTAAATAAGGATCGCACTACTAAAAAAAGGGATTTAAGAAGCCGTCTGCAAGTATGTACAGCACGATCCGAAGATTTCCGAAAACTTTTCCGAGCGTAAACGAAAAGTTTAGTCTATCACTTGAGAAAGTCTACTAAGCCTTCGTTTCTCTTTTGGAATCGACTAATCTATTTATCCTTTAAAGAAAAAAAAAAAAAAGAAACTTAGGAAGTACAAACATTTTCAACAGCCTTAAAGACCCTGATGAAGTTTCGTCCTGCGAGTTTCTCGAGGTCTTCCCTGCTCCATTTAGGTTCCCCTTCTTTGTTGGCGTGCAATCGATCGAATAGGGCCGGATAACGCGAGACGTCTTCGAGACCCACTGGCACTCTGCAAACCGACCAATTCGTAAATAAGAGTTTTGGTGGAGAAAGTCTTAACTTTCGCGAATCCATTGGGTCATGTGTGTGTGCAAATTACGTTTTAATTATACCTGCCAATGTACTTTCAAAATTTGATGATTCTCGAGAAGTATATTACATTTTACACAGTTAAATTTATTAAACTAAATGTACTATAATCAAATTTAAAGTAACTAAACATGGTTTTTATTTTTAAAACTACAACAAAAAAAAGATTACGCAATGTAAAAAATTACATACATAAACTTCTTAAAAATATCTTTGAAGTAGCTAAAATACGACAGTTTACGATTGGATTCACTTGAACTGTTACAAATAGTTACATTCAAACCGAATGACAGAATTTCTTTTGATTAATGTTTTGCAACACACACTGATATTTATAACGTAAGATATCGCTTTCTCCTCATAGGAGTTAAGTAAATGCTTAATCTTTCTTAATCTCATTTTATTTAGAGTTCAAAAGTAAAATTTAAAGAAGACTTAAATTAAATTATTAACTTACTCGCTAACTCCATCATAATCAGCACCAATTCCTACGTGATCTACTCCAATAAGATTTCTTATGTAATTGATGTGGGCTAAATGTAAAACCATTTTTAATTAAACACAAATAACGAAGATACTTTTAAAATAAAAAATTGCACAAATATAACTTGTCATCATTGCACAAACATTAAAATAACATTTACCAACAACGTCTTCCAATGTAGCTTTCCTCAATTTATCGCAATTTACAAAGCCACTGTAAAAATTAACCATTACAATTCCTTTATTTAGTTTCTGAAATAACAATTAAAAATTGTGGTTTAAACGATTATTTTTTAACAACGACAACTAACAGAATCGTAATGAACTTACCACAAGGTGCAAAACATCATCAGGTACGTTTCTGTAGTTATTGCATAAAGCAAATGCCGACGAATGAGAGAAAATAACGGGTGCTTTCGTAGTAGCAAGTACATGGCGCATTGTGTTGTGCGATACGTGAGACAAATCAACGAGCATTCCTAATCGATTCATTTCCCATACGACGAGCTTTAAAAAAAGGCAATTTTTAACATTAATTTGTATCAATATATTAATATATTAAAATATTTATAAAAGTATAAGTCACCTTTCCAAAATTGGTCAAATTATAGATTGATTTATCGTTCATTGGCGATGCATCGGCCCTATAAAATAAAAAATGTTTTAATTTTCTGAAAATCGGGTAAAAAGTAAGAAACGTCAATCGTACCATGGGGTATTACAAGTGTGAGTCAATGTAACGTAACGAGCGCCGAGCTCGTAATAGAGTCGTAAAACAGCTAAGCTGGAATCTAAAGAATGACCCCCTTCAACGCCAATCATCGATGCAATTTTCCCTTCGTACCAGCTCTTCTCTATATCGTCAGCAGCTGTGACGAACTTCAAATTTTTGGGGTACTTTTTAACCAATCTCTTGATAACATCAATTTGCCGAAGCGTAAGTTGCACTGCATCCTTATATTGAGATTTGCAATCTACGTATGCTACCCAAAACTGAGGAAGTGGAGAAAGATTAATTTTAATGAAATTAAAAATAAATTCAATTGTAATGCGGTTACACGAAAGAGCTGCCAATGGATTATTAGAACAGTTAAGCTATATACGTTTTCAGGTTTATTATTATGCAGTATTTACTACAGTAAACTAGTAGCTTTTGTGAAGGTATGTAAATGCATTTACGAGAAAATCATATTTGATTTTGCCTTCATCAAATTTAAGTTCTTATTTTTACTAAAGTAATTTAATATTTACATTGAAATACTTGCAAAGAATTCAGTTCTGAATTTAAACATTTAAGAAACAAATTTTCGGAAATATATTAAATTTCATTTCTTGAACATTTTACAATTTTCTTTTAAATTATTCTGATTATTTGACTACGCAAATCCTTTTATTTTACGGATTTAAAATCGTTTTCTATAAATAAGAAAAGGCAATTTTCGTCGAAATTAAATATGCATTAAGCTTGTAAATAAGTTATTTAAATGGAATTCACCTGCCCTCCTACTTTTCCTGCAGTTATACGGGGTAGATCTGTCTTACATGATTTACATACATCTTTTCCCCAGATTTCATCATTTGTTAAATTCTTTTCAAATTTAAACTTTGACAAATCATTGTTGGTGAGCTTATATATACTATAAGGTAAGTCATTGTGTCTGAAATTAGAGTAAACTTATAAAAATCACATTTTTTCAAAATAAAAATTGTTCAATATCGTGAAGGGATTTGAGATTAAATATTAAAAGTGCGATATATATTTTAATATAAATTTTAATCGTTGTAAAAAAATGTTGTTTTTTACAAATCATGGAACTGTAGATATATTTTAATGCTTACCCATCTATTAATGGGACTGATTTAAGAGCATCACTGCCTTTTGTCAGTTCGTTTAATGGGTGCCCAATTACTGCAATTCCTAATACAGCAAGGCACGTAATTACAGTAACAGTTCCACCAAATATCCCTGTATAATAAATATGTATTATATAGTACGTTGTATTAGTAGTATTGAGTTATAAATTTTTATTTTTATCAATATTTTAGTTTGTAATAAAATTTAAATAAAAATTATTTGCATGCATATATTATTTATTTTTTTAGTATTCAATTTTAGTTACTTTATTAAAAATAAATTTTACATAGCCATAATTTCCGTTTATTTGACTTCGTCATCTTTGGAAAATAAAATCACACAAACGAAACTCAAAACTTTCAGAACAACGAACTAGTATTTTCAGTACGAGACATTTCGTTCTACTGAAACTTTTATCTTTACAATTCATTTTACAACACTGCTTCTTACCGTTTATTATGCGATACGTCGGCTTTTGCCTAGTCACCGTGTACTAAAAATTTGTATTACTATTATATTGTTAATTAAGCGTTATATCTGCAATATAATGCGTTATTTCTATTGTTATCGAAAAACATTTTGTAGATAAGTTACATATTTCATAGATAAATTATTACGCATTTAAAAATTTTTATGGAAAAAACTTCTGTATCGCATTTTATCTAGTATAAATTATATAATCCAAATAAAAACATTTTTGTACATACCCATATTGCTCTAGAAAGCCCTACACTTCATTGAAGCAGATCCAACGAGGTACTGACAGTTAACAAGTACCACAAGACCCTGTTGGCAAGTCCTGTATTATGACTCGATTAACACAGACTTACATTTCAATTCAATCGAAACTGATAAAGCAGCTGTCTAATCGGAAGAAATTAAATAATTTATCTCAATTTATCTTTATAAATTCTGATTTATTTATCTACGGGACTTTCCCCGAGGAAAAATAAAGTCAGTTAATATAATAAACATCTTATTTATGTGAAACTTTTTAATTAAACTTTTATTATTTCTTAAAAATCAACGATTTTCTTCAAATATAATTTTGTATTTTAAAAAACACAAATATTTAGTTGTTTGTAATAATTATATATTGTTTGAATTAAAATTGCGTAAATCCCATTATCTACATTCATATTATATAATTGTATTATGTATACACATAGACATGAAAATGAGGAATAAAAATTAAAAAAACTTTTATTGCTTTTGGAAAAAATTATATTGCAAATTTGAAAAAAAAGAAATAATAAATAAGCATTGTTGGACGTTAATTCATTTTCACAGCCAGGATTGGAGGAATTTTGGTCGCAAAATAATTAAAATAAATTAAGGTCTGACGGGTACATGTATAAATTCTGATTGTTTATTTTGTTCATCATCTATTTGCAAAAGTTTTACTCGATATCTATTTCATTAATTATCTTAAAAAATTTATGAAATGATAAAAATATGTACTAAAAACATTTTAAGCATAACCAATGTGATTTGAATTAAAATGTTTTGTAAAGGCCAATTTATTAATAAAGAAAAAATTTTTGGCAATGAAACAATTCTTTATTATATATTTTATATTTTTAAATTGTACATTAATATTTTTAAATTTTATTATCCATGGTTTCCGCTAGTCTGAAAATTCTCCGCTAGATGCCTCATTTTTCAATTGCGATCTTCGACACGTGTATGGACTTGTATTGTTGCTGTTTTTAACATTTTGGCGCCGTTGTTCTCATTTGAAAATCTTTATGTTTACAATTGGAACGATCCTATTATCCGTTATTACTAACAGATTTTATGGAAAAGATATTAATTGTGCGTCTAGAATCTCTTGAAGTAAGTAAATATCTGAGATCAAAGCAACGTACTAATAGTAAAAAGCTTAGGGGAATATCCTAACCATTTATTTTTGTTTACTGTCTGTTTTTGTGTACTGTATTTTACTTGTTTTAATTCAATAAATATATAGATTAAGTTTCATGAATATAACAAAGTATAGTTATAAATAAAATTTAGTATTTTCTTATTAATATACAAATTTTTTTAGAGCATTATGACAACGGAAGCTGTATATAAGTATTTAAAAATACAAAATAGACCTTTTAGTGCAGGTGACTTAGCTTCAGTTTTGGACAAAGAAAAACATGGTAAAAGTGCCATTCAGAAGTCCTTGGATAAACTCGTTGATAGTGGAAAAATTTTTGTTAAAGTAAATATAAAACTGTTTCATTATATTTAATATTTCAACAGGTATAATTAATAAAAACTGAATTTCAGATTTATGGAAAACAAAAATTTTACTGCATTATCCAAGAATCAAAACAAAGTTTGGAAGAACTAAGAAGAATTGAAAGAGATCTGCAGGCTCACTTAAATGAGCAGCTAAAGAAATTACAAGAATTAGAAAATGAAGTGAAAATTCAAGAAGCAGCACTGGATTCTCTTAAATGTGGTATGACTTTTGAAGAAGCAACATTGGAAAGAAATAGATTACAAGAAAATATAGGAAAATTGTCGTTAAAGCTTGATGAATTAATGGAAGCATCAGGAGCAGAAGATATGGGTGAAATCAAAAAGAAAACTGAAAAGACTCTTAATTTATATAACCGTGAATATTCTAAAAGGAAAAGAATATGCAACGATGTTCTTGATTGTATATTAGAAAATTATCCAGGAAGTAAAGCACAACTGTATTCAGAAATAGGAATCAATGCTGTCTAATATAATTTTTTGAGTTCAAAATAAAGTATTGTTGAAGGAGAACTCACCAAAAGTGTAAGTTTTCTTGGACTCTGATGTTAAATAATTTTGTATTGCACTTATTAGTAAGTTTATTCTTAATTTAATTCTAAATTAAAGTGTTTAAGAAAATTTGTATATAAGCTTGGAAATATACTTGTAAAAAATATATTTTAATGATTGTAAGACTAGTGATAGCAGTAATAATTTAATCTTGAGTGATAATACTATCGAGCCAAAACGTCGTTACACTGTTTAAATAAACAACTTGATAACATCACCACTCGAGTTTGATTTATGAAAAAAATATATTTTGTAATAAAAAATAATTATAAATTTATTATAAATTAATATTTATTCTAAATGAGTATTTATTTGCTAAAAAAAATATTCAGTTTAATTTTTAGGTACCATTGAGGCATTGCCTTTATAGTATTTAGCTTAAAAATTAAATTTTCTAGGAATTTACCTTGTATTATCAATTCTCTAAAATCTTAATCCTTTTAAACATCTCAATTAAAAAAATATATCAATTATTAGGCCCTGCAAATTAAAAAAGAATAAATTATAAATTAATATTTAATAACAACTTTTTTTATTAGATAATTTTTAAATATTTAAGAATTACATTTATTATTATTACAATAATTGTCAAGTTGCACAAGCAGCTATTAACATATATATACTTGTACACATTTGCACGTACACGTGCTGCATTGAGAAAATCGATTTTTGGAAAGAATTCCCTACTACTCAAATTCATACAATATGACCTATTAACGGAAAAAGGCACGCAATGATTATTAGCTAACAAATAAAATCAATTAAAAACATCGAAGCACTAGCACTAGTTTAGTCTTTCTGTATGCAAGAAGCGATAACAATCTCGCACAAACAGATTTTATCTGTGAAAGTGATTGTAATTGACGAGGAAATTTGTTTAAATACTATAAAATATTCTGCAGAGTCAGTTCACCTAAATTTGGAATGATTATTGAAAAATTCGTATTATTAGTACTATTCTGCCCGGAAACAAGAACTTTTTGAATGTACAAGTATGTAAAAAAACTTGGGAGGACTAAATGTCGATTATTTGAAAAAGAAAACTTGTAAATTGCTTAGAGCATTTCATAATTAAAAATAATTAAGTAAACTGCAATGAAGTACTCCAAAAATTCATCGCAAAATTTTTTAGGTAATTAATAAATACATTTAAAAATCATATGGTTACTATAAATTTGAATAACTGATATTCTTTATTCATTCTTTTAGAAAACGATTTCGTAATAAATAAAGTGAGCCAAGAAACTATTTCTAAAACTAACAATATTTTTAATTTAAATTCAGATGATAGTAGTACAATTAAAGAGAGAAAAAGAAAAAAACGTCGACCTGAAAGACTGGAGAGTCCGATACAAATGTTAAAATATTTTATTTCACATACTAGTCTTCATGGCTTAAAGTATTCAGATGACGAGGAATTATATACTGTAGAACGTATAATATGGCTTTTATTAGTTGCTTTGGGATTTTATTGTTGTATTAGCGTCATTCTTCAACTGTACAGTAATTTTCAAGTAAGAATCTTCTATATCTTCGTGATAAATCTTAAAAATAGGATATTGAGCCTTTTACTTGTTTTTTTATTTAGTCAAAGCAAACCAACATTGTAATCGATGAAATTAATTACGACATCTTTCACGTTCCATTCCCGAGTGTTACGATTTGTCCCGGTACTCGTATAGATTGGGAAGAGGCAATTAAGCAAGCAAAATTTTTCATTCCCCCGAATAATAAGGAAGCAAATGAAGTTTACTATGAGATAATAAAAAATATGTCTTATATAAGCTTTTCTAATTTGCATGAATTGAACATTAATTTTAATTCTTCAACATCGGAAATTTTAAACAGTAAATAGTATTTTAAAACACTGAATGAAATTAATTGATTATCATATTTAAAAAAATGAAAATGTTTTGACAGGGCTCAATTTAACTGATTTACTATTAAAAGTCTTACCAAAGTGCGAAGTATTTATGTTTAATTGTTCTTGGGGTTATGAAACTCGAAATTGTTGTGATTTGTTTGAATTACAAATAACAGCATATGGATTTTGTTATGCATTTAATTCTCAAACAACATTAGAAGGAAAGTTAAAAGTACCTTATCGAACGCATGCTTACGGTATCCGTAGTGGTTTAAGGGTTGAACTTCGGAAAGATAAACTTAACTTTCCTCCAAGCGAACCATCAGGTAAAGGGTAGATTTGTGAGTTGGTTAAAACATAATACAACAAAATAAAGTAAGCTGTTACAATTTAATTTTAGATGTTCAAAATTCTTTATTTATGATATCTCACCCAATAATATATCCATCGAAAGCTCGATTTGTAGCATTTGGTGGACGTTATAATGTCGATATTAAATTTACGTCTGCCGTTGCTTCACCTAAAGTATTGGAATTGGAAGATACACTTGAAGCGCCGTGTAAATACGACAATGGAAAGTATAGATTTGAAAATTGTTTAACTTTGTGTCAACAGACATACATTAAAAAAGTGTGTGGGTGCAATCCTGCTTTCTTTTTTCCGACAACTGGTATGGATTTTTCATTTATGACATTTTAAAGGACTATATGAATTAAATTAAAGGGCTTAATTTTTTTAATACATTTTTCTAACAAGGAGAGTGTACGACATTTGGGTAATGGATTTTCCTGTAACTTTGGGATATGTTTTCTAATGTTAAAATATGAAGGAAGCCGCGTCCATTCCGCCAAACGCTCGATTTTTCAAAAGTTATGTGCTCTTGAAAATCTAAGGAAAATCGATTTTTGTTTAATCACATATAACTTTTTAACTATTAACGGTACAGTATTCTAACTCGGCATTTGAAAGGTGAGGTCAAATCCTATCGATTAAGAAAAAAAGACATCCAAAAATCTTTATTTGTTCAAAAGTTAGAGTCAAACTAAGAATGACCCTTAAAATAACATAAAAAATTTACTTATGTAATTTTAGCATAATTTTATTGTAAATTTTTATTTAGTTATAACTTTTGAACAAATAAAGATTTTTGGATGTCTTTTTTTTAATCGATAGGATTGGATCTCACCTTTCTAATGTGGGGAGTTAAAATACTGTACCGATAATAGTTGAGAAGTTATAAGTGATTAAACAAAAATCGATTTTTCTTAGATTTTTGATACAAGAGCACATCACTTAGAAAGCATATCCCAAAGTTACACGAAAATTCATTACCCAAATGTCGTACACTCTCCTTGTAAGTAGTTTCACAAAGAAATGATGGTTTTCATATACATGCTGCTGCTATTATATGATGATAAACTACTTAGATTTCTTGTACTAGATGGCTATATTGCTTTTGTAATATTTTTGTGTTTTTATTTAAAATTTACAATTGAAATAATTTCTTACGCTCGATCGTTGCTTGTAGATGATTTGCGAGATTGTAATGCATTAGACTTAAAATGCGTGGCCTTCGAAAACGGTAATTAAAAATTTTTAATATATTTCTTGAGAGCGATCATCTTAAAAAATATTTAATTCTCTACTTTTGCAGAGAACATTAGTGAAATACAGTATTCATTAGCATCTAAGGAACGGCATATTGTGAAAGACATGTGCAACTGTCCGACTGAATGTGAATACTGTAACTACGACGATTATGTTATAGGACTCCCCTATCGCGATCCAAATAGAACAGTTTTAGATGTGCATTTCGAAGGTCCAATGGGAGTTCAATATAAGAGAGAAATCGTGGTTTCCTCCTTAGATATGCTAGGTGATCAATATAATTCATAAATTATTTTGTTATCACGTTGATATTTAATTTTTTTTTTAATTTTGCGTTGTTTTCTTTTAGTGCAACTGGGTGGAATATTTGGATTATTTTTAGGTGGTTCTCTGTTAACTATTATGGAAGGCATCTACTGCTTTATTGTTGGAACAATTTTTTATGTATATAAATGCTTCATTTCTCGACAGAAAAAGAAAAAAAATATAAGAGGCGACAACATCATTCGCGTAGCGGAACATAATGAGAAAAGAATTTATCCTTTGCTTGACTTTCCAGTAGTCTTTAAACAAAATAATATAAGATATTAATCCCTTAAAATTTACAATATTATTTTACAATTAAATCAGCTCTTCATAATGATAAATAAAATGTAATAAAAATAAAACAAAAATTTAATAGAAAAAAAATTTAAATACAAAACAAATTATATAAATAATAAATTTTAAATGTATTATTTTAAATTTGTATTAAATTATGACAATAAAAATTATATTTTTTAAAACATTTATTTTAATTTTATAAATTTTTCTGCAAACCATAAAAACTTTTATATATAAATAGATATATAAATATATATAAATTTGAAATAATTTATTTTAATAAATTATTTCAAATTTTCGTTGAACGGAAACTATTATAGTGATAAATGATAACCTAACCTTGTTCGTACTTGTAAGTCGTCCGGTTTTTACTTGCGCAAGCGCAGCTGCAAAATACACTTTTCTGCTGGCTCGCTTTGGCCTTTTGCAGCTATCGAAAAATAGAGTTAAAGCCAGCAATTTAGTAAGTTAAAAGTTAAAAATCGAAACAAAAATAAAGAACTGATGCCTTATGTGATTTTTTAGAAATGATCTTTATTGCTTGTCAGTCTACTATTTTTCAAACTTATTTTTTGATATGAGGGTTATTCAATATACACACTAACTTGTGATGTAACATTCTTGCTGTATTATAGGATTGATAAATTAATAATTGTGTGAATTTAATTTTTTTCAGAAAAAATGGCCGCTATTGCTCGTACTTTACGCCCACTTTTGAGGTCTGCTCGATCCCAGAAAAGGTTTTATGCTGATGATGCTGGAAATGAAATGAAATTCACATTAGCTGGTGCTAACAAGGTTTGATGAAAGAAGTTGAAAATTGTTCTTTAATAACTATTCTAAAGTTCACTTCAATTTAAAATGTTTTGTTTATTTTTGTATAGGTATTTTATGATCAGGCTGTTGTTAAACAAGTTGATGTACCATCCTTCTCTGGTGTATTTGGTATCTTACCGAAACACGTACCTACTCTTGCTGTTTTGAAACCTGGAGTAGTGACAGTATTCGAACAGGGTGGTGAATCCAAAAGGATTTTTGTGTCTTCTGGAACAGTTACTGTCAATGAAGATTCCAGTGTACAGGTAAAAGAAATTTATTGTTTATACTTTAAAACTTTTAAAATATATTATTTGTTTGATCAGTACTTAAACAAATTTTTTGCAAGATAATAAATTCTGATTATACAGAAAATATTTTAAATAAAAATATTTTAAATTATCAATATTTTGTTTTATAAAATAATTTGTTTGTCTAAGATTCAATAATGAAACAATATGGATGATATATACCTTTTTACAATGCACTATTATATTAATAATTTTTATATTTATAAATAAATTTAAATTACTTTTAGGTTCTTGCAGAAGAAGCACATCCTTTGGAGGCATTGGATAGCTCTGCAGCCAATGACATTCTTAATCAGGCCAAACAGCAATTATCATCTGCGTCTTCAGAGAAAGACAAAGCAGAAGCTGAAATTGCAGTTGAAGTAGCTGAAGCTTTAGTAGCTGCAGCTGCTTCATAAATCTCTTTTATAAAAAAACTTTAAAATGTAAAAAAGAATAAACATCAACTATATACCATATGTAGCAATATCAGTGTATAATAAAAATCATTAAGTCATATGATATTGCTGCAATAAATGTTATTTAAAATAAAAGCGCTTATTTAAGTGTTAAAACAAAGAATAAAAAGACATAATTAGTAAATGTATTAAAGCTCTATTTTATTGCACATTTATTGGATTGCACTTACAATATGTTGCATTTGTTACTTAAAAACACTTGCTTTCAAACATATTTTTAATTAAAAAGATTTTTTCGAAGTTTTTCTTTTCAAACAGCCTTAAACATCACTGCGTTAAAACTTACTGGTAAAAGTATTATCATAAAAAGTAAGTATCTAACAATGTTTTGTACACATATTCAAAAATTACATTGAAATATTCTTCCTTTTGAAGGATTGTATAAGGCACTTTATAATAACTTTAGAAAGTAGTATTTTTTTAAGATAATAACTAAATTCTCTTATACATTTTTGGCACTTCATCTCCAGAAAAAGGAAATTATAAGTAATAGTTGCAGTCAATATTTTTACAACTAAACATATTTGGCAAACAATTAAGAATTATATAATTTTGATGAATACAATATTTAAACAAATAGGTGTTCTGCATGCAATAGTTCATCTAAATAATTTAAATACATATAATTTATGTACGTATGAAGACAAAATAAAAACAAAAATAAATATTTGGATTACAAACATAAAATGTGATTGCAAAATAATATTTCTCTTAAAAAGAATAAAAAATATTAAGAAATTGTCTTTGTACGTTTTCTTATAAAAAAAGTTTTATAGTTTGTCTATAGATAAAAATTATTAATAAAATAAAATGTGTTAATATTTTTTCATTCGTGTGTATCTAATTATAATAATGTAATGTGTTATTTAGTGTTTGGACTAGTTTGTTTGTTCTTCATTGGTTTCCTGCTAATTGACTTTCTAAAGAAGTCATTGGCAACGACATACCCTGATTATTTGTAGAATTATTTTTGCAACATCCTGTGCTGCTTGTATTTTTACAACATTTGTTAAAAACTTCTTGCAATTCTTGCAACGTTTTTATACAAATGATAACGCAGCAAGAGCCACAACTATTCTGCTTATTGCAACAGCATTTAGTTTTTAAAGATGAAACTATATCTGAGATATTCATTTGTTTTGATTCATTGCTTTTTGGTTGTTTTGTTACTTCACTTTCTTGCCTTCCATGAGAACAATTTTGGCAGTTATCTCCGTCATTATTACATTTACAAGTTGAACAATTGCATATTCCAGCATCAGCTGTTATTTCTTGCAAAATATTTCGGGAAGTGCCTTCTTTATTTTTTTCACTATTGGCACAACTATTTTGAAATTCTGAATAATTCATAATGATTTCAGGATTTCTAGTAGTTAAATTTTCTGTGTCCACTAAATTTACTGTTTCTAAAACAGGCGCTTCTTCAAGCTGATCTTTTATTTCTAATGGATACGGTTCTGGACCTAAGAGATTAACAAGAGAATGGACAGCTGTAGGAAGAGCATTGGACTCTTCCCAAGTTGATTCCGTTCTTACAGTAGGTATAGATGTAGAGGCTATAATTTTTTCTGTAAGTTCGCTAGTTATAGAATTAATATCAATCCACGGAGATTGTCTCTCTTCTTCTGTCGCCAATGCTAATTCAAGGGCACGTGATTCATTGGAGAGAGAATTGTTAGTTACTACATTTGTTATATCTTGAATTGGAGTTTCATTTTCAAATGTATTATTTTGAAAAGTTAGTTGACTTATCTCATTTGATATTAGATGATTATTATCTGACATGTTTAAAACATTTGGTAATTGACTAGATAAGGAATCATATAAAGAATTATTCTCTTCACAATTATCTAAAGGTTTATTCATAAGTTGCATAATTGGTTTGTTTAAATAATCGGTAACTTTAGGCAATGACAGAGATTGATTTATTAAGTCATCTGTCAGGTGGTTTTGAGATAAACCAGAAGTGGTTGTATTTAAGTGACTCTCCAAAATATTCTGTGATTGCATTAATGAATTATCATTATTTTTTTGCATCGTATCAACATCAATACTATTTTGAATATCATTAAATAATTTCAGTTGATCATAATCTGTACTGCTATCAAAATTATTTATTGATATTTCATTATTATTTTCATTTATTTTCATAGTTTCTTTTGTTGAATCTTCATAAATACTAGTAGAATTAGATGTCTCTTGTTGATGTAAGATATTGATTATTGAATTATCTTCATTATTCAATATTCTTTGTATTTGATCATTTGATGTAGTTTGTGTTTGAATACTTGTTGCTTGCTGGTAAGATTCTATTGGAGAATAAAGTACTATTGTTACAGGAACATCATTGAATGATTGTTCTGCATTATTTGTTCTATTAACTTCAGAGGTAATTTCTACACTTCCAGAGTTATTTACATCTTCAGAAATGTTTGCAGTTTCTTCATTGTTTGTCTAAAAAATAAGCCTTTTATTAATACATGAGATTTTAAAATTGACTTAAATGTAATTATTTTATACTTACAGTTTCTTCAGGTTGTGAACACTTCTTATGAGTTTTAAGGTGGCCTTTTAAGCTATGTGGTGTAGCAAATGATCTTTTGCAATCACTGAATGTGCAAATGTACGGCCTTTCGCCAGTATGCGTGCGTCTATGTGTTTTCAAATGATGTGAAGCTGTGAATGCCTTTCCACAACCTTTTTCTCGACACCTACAAATATACAATCTTAATTAATTGTTATTATGTAATAACAAGTAAGAAAATTATAATTGTCAATGAAATTTTTATTAAAATTCTAATTTATTGAAATATTTTGAAAACTAAACATTTAAGAACTATATTTTTATTTTTTAATAAAATTAAATCTTGAAAAAGCTAAAAATCTCACATAACTTTCAACACCTACTGATATTTTGTGCAAGTCAGTAATGATATTTATGACATTAGTTTGTAGATACAAAAATTGTAAGAAATGGGTTAATTTAGAAAACATACTTAAATGGTCGTTCTTGAGTATGAGTACGAATATGTTTCTTGAGATCACTAAGTGTTGTGAAGAATTTAACACATCCTGTCTCTTCACAGTTGAATGTATTGCCGCTGTGAAGTCTTTGATGAGCTCTTAGTCTGTAAAGGGTGTTAAATGCCTTTTCGCACCCATTGTGATTGCATTCAAATGGCTTAACTTGAGTGTGTACTCTAATGTGGATTTTGAGACTATATGAAGTTAAAAATGCTTTGCCACAACTTGGTTCTGAACATTTAAACCGATATTCCCCTGAAAGTTATGAGAATTTATTTTTTATTTATTCTGTAAGTAATTTTTGACTACTAATTTTTAAAATAATTTAAAATACATAACAAAAATTCATAATCAATAATAATGACAGATTTATTTAAATATTCATGCACATTTTCAAAATAGTAAAACAGGCACTGAACAAAAGGATTAATATAAATGCTAACTAATATTATTAACTTACCAACATTTTCTATCCTTAAGGTGCAAACAAAATAAAGCATATCAATAATTAGTAGGCATTTAAAGTATTAACTACTGCTACAATTTGTTATTGATATGTGTTTAAAAAGTGAATTAATGATTTTTTTCAAATTACTTCAACAAAATGAGTGTAATATTTTGGTGTTTTTATTTGTTATTGAAAATTAAATATGCTATAAAGGCTAACCTTTATGTCTTTTCATATGAGTACGTAAATTTCCAACTGTACTGTAAGTTCTTGAGCAACCATCATATTCACAAGTATATCTACTAATTCGCTTTTGATTAGTATCTGGATCTGTAGTTTCAATTGTTATGACAGCATGTGAAGGATCTTCAGGCATAGAATCATTATTTCCTGGATGTATTCGCATATATATTTCATCCGAACTGATGGTGTGGTGAATATACCTAAAAATTTGAAAATGTTAATTTCTTCTATTTTTATAGTAAAATTTATTTTGTTTATTACTAAATCTCTATTTCATCATTTCAAATAAATTTGAATAATAAAATTAAACATATAAATTCTATTAAGCAAATATAGCTTGCTTTGGTTTTATAATCTGCAACTTTTATGATAGATGATCAAAAAAGTTCCAATAAACAAAGCATTTGAACAATATATACTATAAGATTCAAAATGCAGATTAAATAAAACAATTAAAATCCAAAAATAAACAAAAATAAACTTGCATAAGAATAATTTAATAGGTCCAATTTCAAAACTCTTAATACCCTTATAAGGAAAGGCTAAAAAAACGTGGATAGTATATCCGTGAGGCATCAAAATATATATGATAAATCTTTAAAAATAAAGGTGAAGTTTCACGCCCACGCAAAACGCGAAGATGTAGAGCAAGAAAAGCAAAGCGACGGCGCTCGAAGCAAAATATTGATAATGTTTTTGCATCGAAAAAAGGAAGCTCGGATTGTCTGTATACCCTGTGTTGTCATCGTGCAGACTCTCATTGTAGGGGGGATCTTCATCAGAATACTTCTCGTAATCGAATTCTCCGGTGGGTCCATAAATCTTGACGAAACTAGGCAAGTCCAGACTGTCGTCAAAGCAGTCCTGTAGATCGTGTGTTACCAGAATATTGTTTAGATTCTCCTCGATCTCGTCGGCATTACCATGGGCCTCGAATTTTTCGTTTCCCCACGTCGCCATACTCTTTTTGCTTGCCCAGTTCTCGCGCACCTCCGTCTGCTCCTGGAAAATTATCGTCGTCTGCCACCAGGAGGAGTAAATGAGTAATCGATGGTCGTTCTCGAGCAGGGCCTTGCTTTGTGCTTCAGGTGGTACTACTGATTCTCACTGAATGTCAATTAAATGTCGTCTGCAATACACAGTACTTCAATTTTTAACAATTATTTTTAATACTTACTGATTATTTTTCCTTAAACATGATAAATCAGTTTTTTGACACCTTAAATAATTAATATTTACAACAATGTAAATAAACAAGTTGACAATGTTGACATAATAATTCAAATGTAACTTTGAATTGAAAATACTAGTTTCTGCCAACTTAAATGCGGTGTTTGTGGATAATTTATTTTAAGAAATATAGTAATATTAAGATTCCTTAAGTTTAGATATCTACGTATCTGCGTTTACTGAATCACCGAATGTAAAATTGTAATCGCAGCTACAAAATTATTAGGGCCAGTACTACCACACCAGTAAATTGTATAGAATTTTCAATCGATGCAATCCACGCTCCACGTAGAGCTGTTTATTTAAGTTTATTTTTTAACATATTTTTTCTCAAAACTTTAATCAGTAATGAGAAGTGAAGTTATTAAGCAATAATACATGCATTGAAAGATTGTAAAAGAACTGTAGTTGATTGAGATAACGCCTTAATAAATCTTCAAATACCAACTGCAGCTTGAAAATTTAGTCAATTTCTTATATACCGTGGTCAACAGACACATGCTAACAGGAAGCTTCAACCGGACGAGCAAAACTTTGACGTGGAAACATTTGCCTACACATTTGTTCTATTCGTTGTTCATTCGCACAAATTAAGTATGTCTTCGAAAAAAGATCAGAAAGAAAACGATCCTACTGTAAGTGTAATTGTACAAATATTATTTTCTTAATTGTAAAATAAAAGTAAATGTGTTTATTCTCATTGCATTGTCTTTGGAGTATTGTAAGTAGTTTTTTTTAAATTTATGAAATTCAAACTTTGCATCTATAATAGTAATAATAATAAACTATTTAACCAGAAAGATTAAAAAAAATTTGTTACACAATTTTCCTGTAAACCTCATAAAGGTATGTGCAAATACCTGTTTGTAAATCTGGTTCAAACTTATAACTTACAAACTAAAATATAAAATATATTAGATTTTGGTTTTAAATTTTAAACTTTTAGTGTTTGTGATATACATCATTATAAAATTTATACATCATAAAATTAAAGTTGAAAACAATTCATAAATTCTTAGATTTACATATTAAGACTAATCCATTTTCTCAATTAAGCATTAGTGTATTTTTTCCCATTCTCTAGTTTTAAATTCAATTGGTAGATTATTCCACACTTATGACATTAATACAATTTTATTGCTTATAGTCTTATCTTTGGAATTGCCATTATTAAAGATTATAATAATTTATTTTTTGCAGGTAATCAAAATTAACAAATGGGATGGATCTGCAGTAAAGAATGCACTAGATGATGTAGTCAAGAATATTTTAACTAAAAAGTATAATTACATAGAAGATTTTTCTTTGTTGGACGGTCGATTAGCACTTTGTGGTGTAGCAGTCAGTATTGCTATTGTTGCTTTAGTCTGGGATTACTTGCATCCATTCCCTGCGTCAAGACCAGTACTTGTAGCATGTGTTACAAGTTATTTCATATTAATGGGTATTTTAACTCTTTACACAACATATAAGGAAAAAGGAATTTTTGTAGTTGCTATTCAAAGGTAATGCTTTTGTTGTGAATAGTGGCATTGATACTTAAATATGTACATACATTAAAAATAACTTTATATAATTTAAATTTAATATATTTTTAGGGATCCTGCTGGATTTGATCCAGATTTAATCTGGGAAGCAAGTTCAGATATGAAAAAGTATGATGATAAATATACTTTAATTCTGTCTGTGAAAAATGATGCTACTGGTGTTTTGAATGAAAAATCAGTTACTAAGTCAGTTGATAATTTTATAGATATTAATGGAGTTGTAATACCAGAGTTAGTAGAAGCAGTTGTATCAAAATTGCATGACAGCTTAACCAGTCAGAAAAAAGATAAATAATGAATAAAATCTTTTGATACAAAATTATTTTACTATGCACTGCTGTTTTAAATGCTTTGTTATATTATTAAGAATTCCATATTTTTAAATAAAAATAAAAATACAGTATTATAGTAGTTCTATATTAACAAATAATATAAAATTTCTTATGATTTTCTGAGTTGGAAAATTATTAAATTCTTTTTTTTTTCGAGCAATTGACAGTAAATTTGATATTTGTATTTTAAGTTGAAAATATACATAAAATTGCATAAGTAAGAAATTTTATATTGTATGATATGATTATTTCTATTGAAACAATTTTATTTGAAAAAAGTGTGTAGTTAGATTTTTTACTTATTAGATTTTTTATAGAGTGGTACATATTTATACAAATTGCATTGTTTTAAGCAAAATATATGATGTGAATAATACTGTATATTAATGTACAAATTATGTGTATAAAAGTATGGTTTCATAAAAATTTGAATGAATTCTAGTTATAATTTAAACATTTTTAATACTTATAATTATTTTTAAATTTATTTCTAGCGCCGATAAGTTACATTTACAGTTTATTAATTTATCATCTCGCCTGATTTACATAAAATATTTAACTTTGCGATTTTAGAATATTACAATTAAAAAAATTATCAATTTATAATTTGTTTCTGAATTTAAAGTTTTAAATAATTTAATTTATAATAAATCTGTTAATTATTTGAAAATTACCGCGAAGTTGATCGCACAGCGCATGCGTCTACTTCTTTTGAAATGGAAGCTGTAGGGCTGTAGCTGTCCAATTATAATTGGAAACAAAGCAAAGATTCAAGAGGATTGGTTAAGAGAGTTTGTAAACTTCACCAATCAAGATGTATATTTCTTGTATTCTGTTTGAAATTACCCAAACTGCAACATGATTCGAGAATTTCAAATTTGTAACAACGAATTGTAAGAAGTACTTATTAACCTTAAAGATTTTACTTACCGGTTATAATTGTAAGTCGAGTTTACTTTGCTATTTTCAGCGTAAATTAGATTTTTATTTTTTTTTTTTTTGTTGATATTTTAATAAAATTACCATTATGACAGAGCAAAAACAAGAAACTAAGTGTATTACACTCAAAGGATCTGCAGAATTAGTGAAGCAGTACCTTTGTAAGATCTGTAATTTTATTTTGAAAATAATAAGCATGAATTAATATAATTTTATTTACTCAATTGTTTTTTTTAGTGTACGGAATTAATAATATTTTATATCAACGAGGCATTTATCCACCAGAAACTTTTGAACCCGCTGAACATTTTGGATTATGCATTTTGATGTCAACTGATCAAAAAATTGTTAATTTTTTTAATGTTGTACTTGGTCAAGTGCAAGATTGGCTTGTACAAAGAAAAGTACAGAAAGTAACTTTAGTTATTTCAAACGTTAATACAAAAGAGATTTTAGAGAAGTGGGATTTTAAAGTAGATTATGAAGCCGAAGTATCTAATGGTAATGCAGGCCAAAATGGAGAGAGAAACTTACCAGATGTGGGAACTAAAGACATAAAATTAATTCAAAAAGAAATTCGTGAAGTAATACGTCAGATAACGGGTAAACATGTTTTACTAGTTTTTTTATACTTTTCAATTTTAAATGTAATACTGAAATTGTAAAATGTACTTGAAATGTTTTTGTTTTTCAGGAACTGTTAGTTTTTTACCTCTTTTAGACTGTTTGTGTAGTTTTGACATTTTAACGTACACTTCACCTGAATGTGATATTCCAAATGAGTGGGACATAACTAGTCCTGTATTCATAGCTAATAGTCAAGAAGTTCAACTCAGGTCATTTTCTACATCTCTTCACAAAATGGAAACAATAGTTAGCTATAAGAATACTTGAATCTTGTAAATATTACAGTGTTTCCTAAAAAACATTATATATAAGCGTAACTTATAATTATATATAATTAATTTTTTGAAAACTTTCTCCATGAGAAATATGTTTTATTTTTTTTAGCTTAATAAATTAAACCAAAGTATTTTTAAATCCGTTTGATGATTCTTAACTCTAAGCTGTAACAAAATTAATTTAATAATTTTTATACTGTAAATTGTAAACTTTTTATGATAAATAAAATCTTTTAATTTCTTAAAAATTGCAGTTATTTAAAAAATTAAAATATATTTATTTACAGTACAAAAGTATTTTCGTATAAGTTTTTGTTATATTTAGAGAATAGGAAGTAAGGAAAGAGAAAATGTAGTTAATGACATAAATTAATCAATCAAGTTTTATTGTTTACTAATACAAGTTTCTTACGGATTGAATCCGTTAAATTTTTACTTCACTTAAAAACAAACAAATTTAAATGTAATACTGTCATTAAAGTATATCAATGCAGTAGAATAACAAACAAAACTTTAAAAGTTCAGAAATAACATGCTGATTCATTTGGTGTCTGTATATTCCATAACAAGTTTAATAATTCACGTCAGTAAAATACAAGCATATAAGTATAAACAAACAAATTTTCTTTTAACACTATTTGGTACTCGTAAATATATCTCGTGCGACTAAAATTGGCTTTAATCCACAGTGCATTATTTATTTCTAAATATACTATATCATACGCACTGCATATAGTTTCATTCTGTGCAGAATTCATATCGTTGAGAATCACTCGTTTATAAGAACGCAAAGTTTTGCAAACACTCAGTGGCTTCAGCCGTGTGTTGTGTACTAAACTTTTATGCGACGCTCGTAATTCTTTATTTCATTTCATTTTTATAATTTCACTTACACATTGCAAAAGCCGCTCAAGTACACTAAAGTTACAAATATAGTGATTACTGTCCAATCTGCAAAGTTACGTCCGCTTTAAATCTATTTTTAATTAATGGTACAGAAATTTTGCTATTGGAATGGATTATTAATTTAAATAAGTTCTGTTACAATAATTGTCCGTTTTATTTCAAGGGCATAACATCGCAGATTAGAATTCATATTTCCTATTATGTTATGAATTTTCAAATATTATACAATCACGCGTCGCATAAGACACTGAAATATTAAATAAAAGTGTCTTTTCGTTTCTTTATTTTACCTTTGAAATTTTAGCTCCTATTATTTACTTATAAAACAACAATTATATATATCAGTTTTATTGAATAAGTAACATTTACGATAAATGTCAAATAATATTGAAAAAATTAATTATATTTGAAGTGCCAAAATCGGAATCATTAACAACATAAAATTAAATTTCAATATTTAAAAAATCCATCTTTCAAATTCTAATTAAATGCTAGCTATAACTTGCGTAACGAAAAGACGCTCTTTGTAAATAGCAGTTAATAAACGCGTGATACATACAATATTATACAATATGTGCAGCGCCTTATCAATTATTATCGATCGATGCCATGGTCGGATGTTAATGTGATCATAAATCGGTCATTAATATATCGCTACCCTATTAGAAAAATTTCAAAATAAAATTTTAAAAGTAAAGATTATCAATACCTTTCAATAAGTCAGATTAGATGCTCGCTTATAATTGACACGCTTACTTACTTTTGAGATCAAGCGAATTATGGAGAACATTTTTTCTTTTTTTTAACTCGTTAAAAGATTTCGTTAACAGTAATATACTTATATTCGCAAATTCAAGCAACAAATAATCATAGGTTTGCACTTTCATAAGTTGCCTCGTCAACGTATTTTATTATCAACTGTTCAAACAATTAATTATTGTTAACTGGTAAAATAGTTTAAAATTTTTTAACCTTTTTCTACTAACTTAAATAATTGAAAATCTAATAGCCATATTTCTTGTGTTTACAAACAAATTTAATCTTTCAATAAATACTTATATTATGCATACAGTTTCAATGTCACAAATAGATTTAAATTCAATTATTTCAGGAAACCCGTTGAAACTATCATGTCTGTTAATACAAATTAATAAATAAAATATTTCACCCATTGACGTGTGACAAAAAATATATTTTCAAAAATTATCAGGAACTATCATCTTACATTTGATTTAAGCCCATACAAAGATAATGTTTGAAAATCAATTTTATATTAATTATATTCTATAAGGGCACGAAATTATAATTTTCTTTCACCCTGCGGATCGCGATAAACAATTTGAAAATCGAGCTTTTTTGATCGATGACAATTTATCGATGTACATTATCAAAATTTTACAGAGCATGATAAGCGCAAAACAATTAATTGCATATACATATTTTTTATGTCAATAATACATCGTTAGACCGACTTATAGTTTCCTGTTATCCTTAAATACCTATTTCATTTTCGTATATATTATACATGCCGCTACGTCTTAATACTAATGCTTCGATGATCGCCGCCTCGAGTCTCAAATATATTTGCAATACACCTATTCTCTTATTTTTCTCTGCTTTGCAAATTTTCTTAGCACAGCGTTTGCTTAGGCATAAAATATCGTAAAATACATTTTTTTTTATTTCGTAATTGGCTACAAGCAGACTCGAGGTTCGTCCTGTTCTTTTTTACTGACTCTCTTCCAACAACCAGAAAAATAACGTGACGTTGTGAGTAACGCATCACTTTTACCGCTTACAAAAAACGAAGTTGCATTTAAAATCGAGAAACATCGAGTACTCGAAACGGACGACTCACTTTACCACTCGGAATGCTAGTCAAGTCGTCTTGTTGATATTTAAAGTAATAAAAACTCATAAATAGAGATTAAAAGTTTGCCGAGCAGTTTCGTCCCACCGCCCGTAAAACTCGCTCGACGCCAAAATGTAAGCAGTGAAAGTGTTATGATACCCACGAGAAAGTGCACTCCAGTTACAGACGTGACCTCTTCAATACTTAAGTACGAGAGAGTTTCGCTCAGTACAAACACTATTAGGCTGATCACTTGGCAAAGGTTTGTTTTTCTTAAACTCAGTAGGAAAGGGGGGGGAGGGGGGGAAGAGGAGGACACGGTTGACTATCTTTGCTTTTCTAACGTCGTCGCCGCGACGGCGGCGGACGACTCGGAAACGGAATACTTAAATCTCATCCCTCTCGCGCGGAAGAGGCTCGCTTTCCCCCCCTTCGAAAATTCTTAATTATTCACAGTTAACGATGCACCGACCCGTCTTTGCGTCGGCGCGTTTTGCGCGCGAATCAAAAAGACGGCTCTCTCTCTCCGCTTTTTATTCTTAATGTACCTAAGTTTTTCGACTTTCCTTTCCGTATATGCAAAGTTTTACAGTAAGTATCGGAATATATAAATCAGCGACATTTCAAAGTTGGTTGGAGAGAAGCGAATAAAAAGTACGTGCACTTGGAGAAGTTTATGTACAAATGGATGAGTATAGGTTCATTGTTATTCAAAGTACAAATGATATATTCAAAAGTGGTAAAAAGTGGAAAATATGATATTCGTGGCCCAATTTTTTTTTTTAATATTGTACAAGACTTATTAAAATGTTCAAGGACATTCGTGTTAAATGAAGGTAATCGAGTACTTTTTAGACGCTTCTTTGTACGACACTATATAATAGTGGTCCTCATCTTACACTTTACGGAGTTTCTTATTTAACCTACCCTCTTACCTCTGGAAGACCGCGGAGAGTTTCTTATTCATCAATCGCACGAATTTTCTAGAGTATAGTACGTAAACATTTATATATATATAGAGATTCGACATAATTTTCGCGGCGCAAAAAACGATTGCAATCAGATTTTTGCACGTTGTAAGCTGTGGGAACGCGCCGCGGTCTTCCGTCCGCTGTCCGGTAAGAGGAGTAAAGGCAAACGCAGAAACGAGCGCTTCATTCATGAAAAATAAAACGACGAGTCGACTGTATTATAGTATAGAAAGTTTTTTGTACAAATCCCCGTTTGTCGAGTTCATATCCTCGACAAAGAGAGCAATAGTTCATTAAATTTAAGTTTAGCGGCACTAGTAAGCTTGCACGGACATTTATAACGTTATAGCTATATGTTTTAATGTGTGGTGCCGTATTCTTGGAAAGTGGAACTTCCTCTCCGCTCGCGCGCCACTACACACATTTCTCTCTCGCGATGTTCTTCGGGAACGTTCGCCGAACTTTCTGTTTGTGCTTTAATTAATCGATTTTATTGGATTAACGCTTAAAGTTACACGGGGAGAGCAGAATAACCCGGGGGCAGACTTTGACTAATTAATAGAGTCGAATTCTATTTGCATTATGTGCTTTCGTTCTTTTCGAAATTGTCAAAGGCAAGGTTCGTTTTCGCATATTTAATGCCTTCATATAACGCGTGCCGCTAATGCATAATTTATTAGCAGGCGCGAGGTGCGCGTGCGCGTACAAACCAATCACTGTTTGTTTTCATTAAACGTGCATTATTTGTAATTCAATAAAGCGTATTGTTCATCTCATAATATGGGAGACTTTGTAAAAATTTTGAGAGCTTGAATACTGATTACACCGTGTTACGGGTATTGATTCGGCCAGCTTGATTGAATTCTGATGCAAATTGACTTTGAATTTAATTTTCCATTTCGGTAACGATAATTGTTTAAATAATTTTGTTTTTAAGGAAACTCGAGCGACCGGTAATTGAGTATTCGGAGCGAATATTTTAAGCTCTTTATTATTGCGAATATTCAATATTGCGAATCTTCTTTAATTTTACCCGTTAATTGTAATGAATAATTAATGAAATTTAATTTGGCCCAGTACGTAGTACTGTTACATTTTAGATAAATTCACGAGCAAAAATGAAGCTTTTCTAATTTGCCTTTGACAAAATCGAATAATTTCGACGATGCGGAAGAAGGAAAATTTATTTATAATTAATCAGAGTATGTCCATCTGCCGCTTTTCGTTCAAGCAATAAGATAATTAATTCTGTGCTCACAAAGTTGAATGATTGATCTTTTCCTTTTTCTCTTTTTTGCATTTTGAATCTCATAATCTCGCAAATACATTTTTATTAATTTGTAGTTATGTTCCCCAGTAATATTAACTTAGTTTTGAAAACTGACTTGTATTTTCTCTACTTTTCCATTTGATACATCGCAAGTATTAATTCAGATGAATAAAGGTATTGCTTTGGCAAAAAATTAACCGCTTGAAAATTAAAAATTGTAATTGTTAGCTTTTCTAATTAAAGAGTCTATCAATTTAAAAAAAATTCAAACGTTATATTTGTTCAGCTTTAATATTACTGAGCTGATCAGCTCAGTAATATTAAAGGTATCTTCTCTTTTACGACAGATATTTATATAATCCATTAAAGATTTTACTGCATAAATCTGCATAATTCAATTACAATCTTGTCAGTCTTGCTTGCGAAAAACTTAATCAAAGCATTACGTTGCATGAAAGAACACTAAAAGCTTTACTACTCTTCGTTCTTTCGCCAGTATTCCATCAAACGTATTTTTAATGGATAAATAAAAATTAAATATTCCACAGAATACAGCGAACCGCGCGAGCGAACAAAACGTAAGAACTCGCGAACGAAAATCCCCCCGCCGTCACAATTGCCGGCGAGAATCTTACCAACTATTTTTAGCGGGCCGAAAATTTCCCGCGCCAACATTGATTCGGCGAGAGAAGAAAAAAAGGCCGGCGAGTAGATTTCGAAACGGCTCCGCTCCGCGAGATTCAAAGCGCAGAAAAGAAAAAGAGGCTCGGCTCGGGCCAGAAACGAGCGTTCATTAGCAGAGAGCCGCGCGGCGCAAACGCGTATTTTCCCTCGACTCGAGATCGAGCCGCTTGCGTCCGAGCGTTTTTCCAGAGACGAATCTCCAGCGGCTTGGCTTCCTTCTCGTATTTCCGTTCCGCGTTGCGGGCGCGCGTCGCGCGTCGAGACTTCCGTCGAGCCGCGCGCATGTCCCCATTCTGCGGCCGCTGTTGCTGCTGCCGCTGCTGCTTCTACGGTGCGCGCGGGCGAAAATATCCAGCGCCTCCGTACGCTGCGGGCTGTGGGCTCCGCCGCTGCATGGCGCATTGAGTTGCCAAGAGTTTATTTTCGACGGCGCCTCTCTCTCTCTCTTTTCCTCCGTCTCTCCTACCCTGAAAGCAGAAAAAGACCAGTTGGAGAATGAAAATTTGCGCCGTGAAAAGTGTTCCGTGTCGCGCGGCCTTCCGCTGCACGGGTGCCGGCTTCAACGACACGTTATTGCATTTTTGCAGGGATCTTATGTACATTAATGTGGGTTACAGATTAATTCGTTCGTAAAGGTTTTTTCAGTTTTTAATTATTGAAAAACAAATTTTCTTGGTTACGTGAACATAAATATGCTTTTTAATAAATTGAATTTTGCCAAAGTTAAGGCGAAACGAAACCCGCTTTTTCGTTTGAAGATTTTGTGTTCATATTGCTTAACTACGGGGTTATCTATTACTTAATATAATGCAATTACATTATATTATCATTATAAATTAGCTTTTATTCATTTTGACTTTTAAAAAATTCAATAATGTACTTTTCAATATAAATCGACGAGTTATTTAATAAACATTAACTATACCGTTATTGAAAAATTTTACTGCTTACAACATAAATTTTTATTTTATTGTTGTATGCGTACACGCATGAAAAAAAATTCATAAATGGAAATTATTATATTCTATTAATATATTTCCGGCTGCAACAGTAAATATAGTATAAAGGAAGACTAGAAAATCTATAAACACGTATTTGCTTCTAAATCTGTTTTAACCGTATTTTATAAAATTTAATTGCTTTTATTTCAAATTATAAACCTTGATTTATTATAACTGCTTAGATATTTTGAGTGTGTAATATTATACTTCTGGAAATTTTTCTAAAATTATTTTTTACATGAATATTTAGTGAAAAACTTTCTTTTTTATTTCACTCAGATTTGTTCTAAAATATACAACCGATAAAATTTGAAATATTTTATTTTCACGTATATTCTGTATTTCATAGTTTTAAAGTTTTAAATGAAAACCCTATATTTTTACTCATAAGGATTTGCTTTTGTATAATTCTAGGAAGAGTAATGAAAAGTGTTCAAAGTTATTTAAATTGAGCGCTGAGTAGTATGCAAATAAGTTTAAAATGAAAATTTGAATCTTTTTATTAAAAATTTTTAAAATATTTGAGTTGCAGAATTCTTTGCAATATGAGTTCAAAGTTTTACTTAGCATTATTTTGAATTGCATAATAACATGAATTGAAGAATCAGAATGCTTTTATTAAGATATTTTCTTTGGACGAAAAAAAGGGTATTAAAATAAACTGTGATTTTAATTTGATGTTGAAATCAAATTAAAAGCACAATTAAATGAAATATACTTTTATATTTTTATAGTTTTCTTTGCATTAATTTAAGGAACGTATATAATATACTTTAATTTTCGCGCAATCTCCCCCGAAGTTAAATGACAACCGTTTTGCCACTAAACAGAGATAAAGATTAAGTCCACTTTTATCCAGTAAAGTAATGAAACATGGCGTTCATCCTTGCAAAGCGACGAAACTGGGAGCTTTACAAAACACTAGCCGACGTGTAATTTGTAAGAGTAGTTTTAAAAGCTTTGCTAAATTGTGCGGTAAAAAATGAAAGTACTTTTCTAAAAATGTTTGATAAACTCTCGCGCGTTTAACGAATAATTGCCGCAGGGCGAGAAATGCGCTGCGCCGCGCATTTCTCGCCCCGACTCCGATAATACATCACTTCTTTTACAACGCAACTATTAGATTGAACAATTTAGAACAATTTTTCCGCGGCCCTTCAGGATATACAGCCACCTATAAGTTACCGAAGCCCAAAAGTGCCGCCTGCATTTCATCGTCGCGGCGCCCGGTTGACGTGTGTGCACAACTATACCGCCGCCGCCGCTCGCGGACACGAAAAAGTTTCGTCCGCGCTCGAGCGAGCAGGGCGATAGTTATTATCGCAAAAAAGAGGAAAACAAGCGAAAGGAATGACCGCGCGTCTAAATTTCCCAGGTTTTTCTCACGCTTTTCCCTCGTTCTTTCTCTTGGGCTGCACACCGCCGCCGGGCAGCCTGGTGTATATACCTCATCCCCCTAATTGCGCCAACAACTCGTCGCTCGTTTCCGGTTCAACGGCTTCCGACAATGTGGACGGCGTGTACACGACGCGCGCGGCGCTCGCGATTTTTCCCCAGTCAGTTTTCTGAAGGAATGCGAGTGAGACGTTAAGAAAAAGGGGAAGCAGGGAGCCGCTCTGTCATTGTTGGACTGCTCGTTATGTATATACGGTATGGTAAACGAATTGTAGATTTTTAATTACATCCACCGGCTAAAATAATGAATTGTGGTTAAGCTTAATTACATGGAAACGGATGAAAGCAGAAAAATTTATGTAACTGGTTTGCAAATTTACCGGCGTGCGCGCGCCGACTGAGTGTGCAGGCGTTGTTATGCATTAATCTTTTTTGCATAAACGTAAGTAAAACGTTCGTGTCGGTATAATTTCTTCATTCTTTAAATAAAACTTTATTACGCTCGCTGCGCGAGCTTTTTTGCTTGTGATAAGTATTATTGATGCGATGCGACTTATTTTGAAAACGAAGCTTTAAAATGACGAAGGCATTGGTTGCGTGATAATTATTGGACTAAAAAGTATAGCTAAATTTGTTTTAGGATTTATTTGGAAAGGTTTAAATAGATATGTGGTTGAAAAAGTAATGTTATTCCAGTCTATATATGAAAATGGAAAAGATGTGTTTCATTTAATTAACGTATGACTCGACTAAAAAACGTCATGCGCTACATTGTCACTTTCGTAATTTTGATGGACTATCTTTTTGAAACGTTATTAGTAACTTAGGTTTTTATCTAAAAAAAAGAAATCTTCATTTTTCACACAAACAATTAGCTACTTTATGAAAAGTAACGTTCTACTTCCATCTTTAATCCTTTACTTCGAAACTTTTAAGCCATTAGTTTTAAAGGCCCAAACAATCTATAAAGAGCTTACGGCGTTCTTTCGTTCAGTAAATAAACACCCAAGCAACTACTTTAAAATTCCTAACAAGTTTCTTTTATTCCCTATAAAAGCATCAAGCGAAACGAAACATTTCACGGAAAATGGTTGGGTTATTAAGTGCATTACTCAGGAAAGCTTTTACTCCGGAGAGCACAAAATGAAAATTCAAAATAACTTCTTTTTAGAAAAAAAAAAAAATAATAAGAAGGAGCAACATTTCCGCCGGCAGAAAGGAACCATCGAGCAGCGGGAAGGAATTCAGTGATAATGGACGGTCATATCGATTGATGATGAGATAGCATCGCGGAAAAGCGAGCGGCGGTAGGTAGTAGCAGCTAAGCAGTACATCCCCGATTTTCTTTTCCTTTTTCCGGCTCTCCTTTTTTCTCGTTATGTTTGGCGTGCCTTCTCGTAGTTACTTCCGAGATAATAGAATATCTCAAAGCTATCCTGCTGAGTTCGCCGAGTAGTAGCAGCAGCAACTCTCCTTCATTTATCTACCTTCTGGGCCCCTCCTCCCTCGGTTATATACCCTAGCAATCTGTTCCCGTTCTTTTTTTTCCCTTTCTCCTCACTTTCTTTTTCGCACTTCTCCTTATGTTTCTCGCTCTGGCGTTTCCGTCGCACTATATCGAGAGCTCCATCCCTGGCTCGCCTCTCTCCCTTTCTCTCTCTCTCTCTCTCTCTCTTTATCCAGCTTCCGCTTTGTTTCTGGCTTCTTTGAGATTTCCTGTCTTATTCTTGAGAGCCGAGAGTGAAGCAGAAAGAGAGAGAGAGAGAGAGAGAGTGCACCGTAATGTCCCGTGTATATCTATACGCGCCGTGGGTCAGGCTAATGGAATCTCCGTGGAAACCCTCCGCGAGCTTTTCGTTAACGAGTAGGAAACCCAGATGGAAATTGCGCTTTAGTGCAAAATGCTGCTGCCGCTGCAGCGGGGCCGTTATATTCCCTCTCCGCGCTCATATAACTCCGCCGATACATCCCCTTAACTCTCTCGCGTGTCGAGAAAATAGAAAAGGCACGCGCGCGTTAGTCCTCCCCCCCTCAGACGCGGGATCGCCAACTAAGGCGTGCACCACCCTACCGGTATAGATGTATATTGGCGCCGTATTTCGTGCTACCGTTCGACACAATGGGCGCGCGCGCGCACCGCTTTTCTTTTCCTTTCTACGGCCGCGCGGGGAGAGAGAGAGAGAGAGAGAGAGAGAGAGAGAGCTGTTCCGCGCCAATTTTGCCTTACATGTATGGGGTATGGCTACGTTAGCGGAATATGTTTGAAGGCTACTGCGAGTGCGGCTTTTTGTATTTCGCGCACGTGGAGGACATTCGCCGAGGTCAGGGGAGCGGAATTTTCTGAAGAATTTTCGTAATTTTCAAGTATTTCCGGGACGAGGAGGAGGAGGAGCCGCGAGCGCATAATTTTCCCTGGACGAGCCGAGTGGACTTGCGCAAGTTTTGTACTAAATAAAAGGCAAATAGTTACTCTCTGGCTTCGAGGCGGACGGCCTCGGCCCAAATTGAGTTAAACTTTCGAGCTGTCATTGCTTGCTCTTGAATTTAACCGAATTCACTCGGGATATTATCCGAAATTACTCGCCGGATTCTTTGTGATCCTCCGAAACTTGGGCGTCAAAGATTATTGTCTCGAGTGTATCATACCAGTCACGGGTATCGAAAGATCGTCTCACCGACGAATAAAACGAAACCTTTGAATTCAAAGCACTTTGAAGAAACGAAAAACTCATAAAAAACATATTTTCGCAGAAAATCATTCCCTCCGACGTTAATATATTGACATTCCCGTAAGAACGCGCGCGGGGAGGAATTGCACGTGTTTCGGTGGAATGACTCGGGAGCGAAAATGCAGCGCGCGCAGTCATGTGTGCATACGTTCGCCGGGAAAGTGGCGCCGTCAGTCGGCAGGAGCGAACGCTACTCCGGCCCGTGTATAACTCTTGGTTATGAGAAAACCCGGAGAGTACACCTTTTTCTGCTTATTGCCATTCCGTTCCGGCTTCGGCTCGGAAGCCCGCGAGTTTTCAGCGCGTCGAAGTTTACCGTGTTCGAGAACGATTATGCTCCCGGCGCGGCGGTGGCTTCCTGATTTCCTCCGCACTTTTGCGGCAAACTTTTTTCTAACCGCCTCTCTCTCGATACGCTGCTTCTCCTTCGTTTTTTCGGTCTTCTTTATTTCGGGGCTGCACTCTTTTCTTCGCCTGGTGGAACGAGGGCTGAGATTTCGCGCGGATCGAGTGAATTTGTAGAAGGGATTGCGAGGTAAAAAATCCTCTGTTACTCCAGCCGTTTTGGGTATTATTTTGCGCAACAAGTGGAAAAGTCAATTAACGGATAATTGGATAACCAGTATAACGCAGTTAGTTTTTAACGGCCGTTTGTTTTGTTTTATTCCCTTTTAATTGAGGGAGCTTACATAATGACTGTAAATTTAAGTGATCTGAATTAGAATCTGAATTACTATTATTTTTAATGTTTCGAGGTTTATTCTTACTCTTTTAGAAATTAAGATTTCATTTTGTTATTTTTACACTTTTCTACTTTCAATAAATGACAACATTTTTTTAAATTACATTTACAAATAATAGAAGTAATTATTTATTGCTTTTCTTTGCTTTTCAGTGATTAATTGTCAGTTTGTTTAAATAAACTAGTAAATATTAATATTTTTATTTACTGAATAATTAAATAAAATAAAATTAAGTATTCTTTATTCATGTCTTTATTTGAAAAGGAAATTAAAAGCTTCAAGAGAATAAAACAAAATCTTGAATTGCATTCAAGTAGATAAGCTCCGGCAACCGTCAGACAAAAAGAGTATAATTGAGCATATTTTTTCCTAGAATCATCAACGCGTTCAAATAGCTTTTAAATACTATTTAATGTTTAAACAAATTAAAATTTCTTGAAAGTTCCAATTGCCTTTTCCTGCGAAACTAAATAAAAATTCTATTTTCGACCTATTTATCAATTAATTTGTATTAATTCGCAAAAGTATTTTTCTTTATAAAAAGTTTATTAAGTGCCTCAACGAAATTCAATAAAAAGAGAGCGCACGGATTTTTTTCACCTCCAGAATTCATAAATAACGGTCATTAAGCCCGAAAACTGCCTGGGAGAAATTCAAACGGCCCACGGGGGCTTTAAAGCCGAAAGCCGAGAGAAAGGACGCGCTGCGGCGGCAACGAAAAAAGCCGCAGACCGATAAAATTTTACCTCGCCCGGAGCCGAATCGAGTCGCAGAGATCAATTATATATACCGCCTAACGCCCTGCGTCCGCGAAAATCATCCCGAAAAAAAGGGGGCGCCAAAACCGAACCGCAAAGCGGAGGGTCGAAGCGGGCTCTCTTTTTTTTTTTGCCGCCCGAATCGTCGAAGCTTCGGCGCGCGGATTTGCGCATCGCCGCAGGAGGACGGCCGTATATACGAGAGAGTTCGGGCTCTCGCAGGTAGGCAGGGGGGGAAACGTGCCCATTATATAATCCTCGACCGTGGCGGAAATGAAATATACCACGTACGGCCGGTTATCTTCCCTCGCGCCCCCCTCGCCTTTTCGCGCACACATTCGCGCCTCGTTCCGCGTGTACAGGGCGGCGGGCGCAGGGATATTCAGGGCGGATCATGCGAGCGCATATACATAACCCCCCTCACACGCTCTCTCGCGAGAGAGCTCGCAGACAGGATACGCGCGCGTATGTATAGCGGCGCGGGGGTATAAGTAGACAGAGATTTACCTCCTGCCCTCTCTTTCTCCGCGCGCGCCTTGCACTCGCGCCTCCGCCGCCGCCGCCGCCGCCGCCGCGGAAAGCTGCGGATTAGGGCGGCTGCTGCTTCCGGAATTCCGGACCTGACTTTTCCGAAAAGTTTGTTCCTCGGGGAGTGAAAGCAAGAGCAGGTAGGAGGAGAAAGAGAAAGGGCGGGGAGATGTGGAGGATTGCCGGATATATCAGGGGCTTCGGCTTAGCAGGCTTCTGGATTTCGGTGTCCTCGCTCTAATCGTATTTTTCATATTTACGTTGGAGTTAATTATTATTTCACGAGCGCTTCACTTTCGTTCAACCTGAGCTGTAAGGTTAATATAGGATTAAAAATATTTTGAGTAATTATAAGTCTTATTAGTTGAAGTGATCATTACCATTTTCTAGGAGACGATAATGGTTTTATCAATAATTAATCATTTTACGATTATTTTAATTCGAGAACAAGAATTTATAACATATTTTAATTAAAGCAGCTTAATTCCTTGCTCATTGTAATCTAAAAATATGCGAATATTCAATTCTATCGATTACGCCTCCAACAGAGATTATACTCATCAACTAAAATTACATATAACCAATAAATATTTCTGCTTCACAGAGCCTACCGACGAAAAATCTTGCTGAAATACTGCACCAATAGAACGAACAGTTGCTCTTCTGAAATTCGCGGCTCCGCGCTTTCCTTTTCTCTATCTTGCTCGTTGCGCGGTAGACGGAGCTCTCTGGAGATCCCGGCGTAACGGAGGCGAACCGCCGATACGGAGAGAACCGAGTCCGCGAAATATGAGGATGATATCTCAATCGTCACTCCAAGAGTCCCGATGGGAATGGTTAATCCGACGTGCGTCCGGTCGGAAACTCGTTCTTATATAATACGCGACGAGGGCGCGTCGTGTTATACGATTCGAGTTTTCAGTGACTTGAGTTTGCTTACGAAAAAATTCCCGGGGGTGGAATGGATTATTAATGTGTCGGAACTAACAGTTCGCAAAGATTCTTTTTGAGATTTTTCGCGTTTGAAACGGAGGAAATTTTAATACTTTAAATTTATGATTGATATACGGTAGGGAATAGTCTTTAAGAATTTATTCTGATAAGCCGTGAATGCAGATTTATCACTTGTTGTGCATATTAACGCATTACGAGGAGTAGTTTTTGTCAAAGCTTGAATTTCTATATTATAAATAAAAAATGATCTAATTAATCTAAATCTAGAATATGAACAACTTCTCGATGCCGGCCAAATGTTTTGTAAATCACTAATAAAATTCTGCATCAAAATTAAAAAAAACAGATTTCCAATATTTAAAAGCAATGAATTCGCCAATTTTACAAGGTCCTATTCAACGTTCAATCGAATTACAGCCAGCTGACCTCTGACGAAAAGTAGGAAGAAAGTGGGGGAAGGGGATCTATGAATTTTTAATAAAGTCTATTTGCGCTTGGGCGTGACTCCGCTACAAAGCCGGTTTTGATGAGGTCGCTTTTGCCCCGCGAAACTTTTCGCTGTCTCTCCACCCGCGCGAGAATTAATCCCGTTTGGTTTGAAAGAGGCACGCGGAGAGAGAGGCGGCTGCTCCTCTCTCTCTCTCTCCCGACTGAGGGCTGTTCCGAACAACGTCGTTTCGAAACTCACCCTCGTCTGAATTTCAAAATCCCGCGAAGTTCCCTGCCGCTGCTACCCCGCTTATATACCCCTAGTCTCCTCCCTGTGTGTGTGTGTGTGTGCGCGTGCGTGGGCGCCGCTAATGCGAGTATCATTTTGAAGGTTTGCGTCCGCGCGTTTGCGCGAAATTCATGAGCTTTTATTGGGTTTGGCAAACTAGCCGGTCTCCCGGCCGCCGCTTCTCGCCCGCGTATACAAAGAAAATATTTTGTAATGCAGCCTGGCCGCGCGGCTGTATATCCCGTGCCCGAGAGCACGCGAAGTTTAATTTGAAACTGCTTGGTCAAATATTCATTCGAGACGCACGATGTTCCGCGTTTAGAGACTTATTTCTTGTTTGCTTTTCCACGGGGAGGGCAAATGTAATATTGTCGCAGCGGATGAATGTCTTTGGGCTGTTTACTATTTAAAATAATTGCACGCCGGCGACTGTGCCATGCAAATTCAAAAGTGCGAATAAACATTTGCGCGATGTTTACGAAGGTGCATTTTGAGGTGAAAACGGGTGTTAATATGCAGGCAATATACAATAAACTACAATTAAAAATTACAGCCTTTTTTTGTATAATTTGAAATCCCTTTAATCTTAATGAATGGAAATGAAGCTCAGACGCTTTTAATTTATACTGTAACTTGTCACGGTTTACAGACAGTATTAACATTAGCATTTAAATTACAAGTACCTACATTTAATTACCTATACGAATAACTTTAAATCGACTTCTCGAAAAGTTTTTCGTTTAATGAAAAAAAGGGAATATATTTTTTTTTTTTTTTTAAGCAATAGAAATTGTAATGAAGGGTTTGAGAAGTTGCTTTAATATTTCTCAATTTGTGCCAATGAACTTATTAGTTTAAAAAAAATGTTCAAATATTAAACAAATATTTTAGAACTTGATTAAACGCACTTCTGATGAAATGATAAAATAATTTACAGCAATTATTGTAAATTAAGTATAATTTAAACCCATTAATAAAAAAGCTAAGGTATAAACGCTTAATAGTTTTAATGCGGATTTTGGATAAAAAGAATTAGCCATGAGTTTATTTAACAAGTGACGAAACGTTAATTTAATAATTTTTGAAATCATCGTAAAATGTACTACTAGAATAATTACAAAAAAAGTAGAATATGAGTGTGTCCTTGGAGTACAATAAAAAAAAAAGAAAATAGAAAGTTTTAAAAACAAAAATTTTAATTGTTACAAAAAAAATGTTCTCAGCTTTAGGCCCGCGAGAGGGAAGGGAGAAACTAAGGAGCGCGCCAGCCATTCGCTGCTTTTCGTTAATAATAATTCAAGTGCAAGTTACGGAAGTTCTTGCGGCGCCAGCTGAAATTATTCCTCCAGACCAGCCCCTTGCGCCTCTCTCTCTCTCTCTCTCTCTCTCTCCCTCCGTGCAGTCGCAAGTTTTGTGTAAGTCCGCGCCCAAGTCGACAAGTCCCTCCGGGTACTACTAGTAGTAGAACTGGCGGTTTCTCCTTTTCTCTCTCTCTCTCTTACGGCTCTATGTACGTAGGTATAACGCGCTGCCGCTCGAGCAGCCTCGGGACCTTGTGGCAATTAGGCCGCTAACGAGCTCTCGCGGGGCTGGCATTCTTTATAGATCACTCGAAATCTCCGGCCGTCGCTGCGTTTTTTTTCTTCCTCTCTCTCTTTCTCTCTCTCTCTCTCCCTCCTTCTCTCTCTCCCTCTCGTTGTTTCTTGCGCGGAGCACTGCGCTTCTGCACCTCCCGATTATTGACGCTCACCGCCGCTCGGCAAAAGAGGCGCAAATGTGCTTCCCCGAGCTTAGCTGCATTGTGCACCCCTGCTTTAATAAGCTTACGGAATCGTGAATTTAATGCTATTGTGCCCGCCACGTGGCAAGCGGTCTCTCTCGGCGCGAGACGAAAAAGCTCGAATTTACGGGAATTTACGGAGAGAATGCGTTTCGCGCGAATTTCGTGAAAATGCAGGGAGGAGGGCATAAGCGAGAGATTCTTTGCCGGGATTTAAAGCTTCTTTATGTTGCAAAGTACGCGCGGCATTTAATGCTAACTTCAATGAATTCAAAGTGTCATTTGTTAATTTTGTTTCTCGCTTATACTCCCGCCTTGTTTTGCATGTTTATCCGGCGAGCTCTTTTCGCGCAATTTTTAAAACATTTAAGCAACTTGAACGTTTATTACAAAGTGATCGAAAACAGGATTTATACCTCATTTTTCTAGCATATAATATTTGAAAGCAGCGCCTGTAAGATATAAATCATGCTTTACACGTTTCCCCTATAAAGATACCTACGTTTTGCGCTTTATTGGTTATATAAGAGGGAACCCAAACTACATAAGGGCAAAAACGGCCAAAATTGTGAGACAAAGACATATTGCGAAGTATAGGAATGTGTCTAGTGCGCTCGAGAGCACGTACGAACATCCCCGGCAGCTTTAGATCTCTCGCCGGTATAGAAGAAAATGTAGAAAGTCGTAAAGAGTGCGTCAAAGTTTTTATCATGCGTACGAGAGAGAGAGAGACCTTAGGCGGAATGGCGGTATCAGCTTATTGAAATTTCAAATTTGAATTTCCGCGCTTTATATTATATTTCGCCGGCGAACTTTGCGAGGCTGAAAATTTAACTGATTTATATGAATTTTAAACTTTTTAAGAAACCGCGCGCGTCCACGCCGCGGAGAAAGATCGATGCGCGGCCCCCGGCAGCGTCCAAGTGCGCACTTATCGAAAAGTCCGTCAAACGCATTTGAATAGCGCTAAATAATTCGTTTCCCCGGCGGCGTCGTAATTAAAATTGGGCGCGTTTGCATGATTACTTTGAATTAAATAGGAATCGCGCGGGGGCCTGTTTGAGCGTCCTCTGTTTTTAGCGTCTCGTCGATTCTCGCGTCCGGGAAAAGCGCGCGCGCCCGGGGTAGAACAAGACAAATAACAATCCCGATAAGCACACACGCCGCGTGATACGTAAGTGAATTACGAGTCACGTCCGAGCAAACCAAAGCAATATCATTTCATTACTTGAAAATGCAATCGCGGAATTGGTGCAATCCATTGAGCTGTGCTGCGCGCGGAGCGGCGGGGTGAAAGGACTCTGCGCCGGGGACGAAACGTGCTGCTGCTGCTGCTGCTGCTGCGCGCGGTAACTTTCAAAGTAACCAACAATGCTGCCGGGGCCAAACTATTTGCGACGAACGGCGGGGCTGTTTCTCAGACGGCACGTTTTGTCGGTTGGCTGCTGCTGCTGCTGCTGCCGCTGCAGCAAACGCGTCCTGCGCGAAACGTCCCCTCATTCCTTGGCCGCCAATTCGTGATACCTGCTGCTCTCCCGCGAGCGTCAGTTCATAGTGAGAAAGGGTACAGAGGGAGGGAGGTGGGGGAGAGGGGCTTTATTTGAAAATTGCTCGCGTAGCTTTCGCGCGGCATTCCTTTTGAGTGGGGAGCGGAAATATCCCTTTGATGCGGAGTGTGTTACCGCCGCGCGGAGATGGCTGTTGCCCGAAATTCTGTTGCCGGGAATAATTCGCTGGAGCGAATATCTTGACGCAATTGCCTTATGACGCGACCTGACGCGCAGCTAGTGAAAATCTGACGAGGCATAATTGTCAGCCGCTTAATTGGAGGCGTCAGTGGCTGATGGGCGCGATGCGAGCAGTCGGGAGGTATCGCGCTGTCAGCAGTGTCTGTTTTATCGAATTACACCGAGTTTGACAGGTGTTAATGAAGCAAATATTCTAACGTCGAAGGCGGTGGCTGGGATCGAGTTTTGCTTTAATGGACTCGCGTAAAAAATTTGATTTCGTGTACAATTTCAGATTTTTTATTCTAGTTTAATTCTAGATCTTTTGAGTAGATTACAAAAAATTAATAAGAGTGCTTAAAAGTTCTTTCGTGGGTTTGTTGCTAATCGGTTGTTTTCACGGGATACTCCAGAGATTTAATAAAAATAACAAAAAAAGTATAATTGTTATTTGGACACTAAAATTTTAAATTGTTAGATTTAGAAAGGTTAGATCTTTGAATGAAGATAAAGAATTAAATTGGCGTAATATAAAAATCGTAAGTAGAAAACGACAAGTTGAGTCAGACGAAACATTTAAAGTATTTAGCAGTTATTTAATATAATTTCTTTTTAATTTAATTATTTATTCTCATATTCCCCCTTCGGGTATTAGCGGCAGCTGAAATATAATTATTTGGAAATTATACAAATGTTTGATCAAAGTAGTTAAATTGATTTCCATTACCAAAAAATCTAGGAAATATTTTTATGAAATGTCTGACGATGGAATTGTCTTGTCTTTAGTATCCCAGTTAAGGATCGTTCTGATATTCCTTTATTAACTTGTGTCTACTTAATTTATATTTAGTTATTCTAAAATTTAAAATTTCTAGGATAAAACACCAGAAAGGTATAATAACAAGTTACGGAAAAATTTTACAATATATTATGTTTAAAAATATATAAAACTGTTCTTTCAAACCTAAAATATTGAGGAAAAGTCGAGTGTCTTATCCCAATTCAAAGATTAAAAAAAAAAAAAAAATAATCGGCAAATAGAAATAACACATCGCTCACCTTTCAGATCTATTTTCCACTTGCGACCTGTCAGCAAAAGAGAGAGAGCGCCCCCGATGGAACAGCGAGTTCCGCGCCTCCGGGTGAAGTTGTTCTCGAGCCCTCGAGCAGTTGCGGCAGCGGCGGTGCGGCAGCAGCGCCGAAGCAGCGACGACAATCCTCGGATATATAAAAAGGACAGGCCAAGTGAAAAAGACGGTTTTCTCGAGGCGCCGCTGCGGGTGACGCTCGTTGTCAGCTCGCAGCGATTACGGGCCGGCTTATCGAGGAGCGAGGAGGATCCCCGCGAAGATGGCACGTATGAGCGTGGCGACGGATGCTTCTGCGGTCGAACCGCAGCCGCGGAGCGAAAGAAGAACACGGGGGAGGGAGGGAGGAAGTAGGAGGAGGACGGGGATCGGACACGATTCCTTTATTCTTTCTTGCGTCTGCGGAGGGTCGAGGAGCGGACGAGGGAGAGGACTTGCCGGGGGTTAAGGCTACAATAAAACAAAACACGATGTATGTCCCGGTGTGCAAGCTGTAACAAGAAGAAACGCTCTCTAGTATAATCGCCTCGCTTTTTATAAGAGAGAGAGAGAGAGGGAGGGAAGCGATGCGCAAGTCTGGATTTATCGCTCGCCTCCTTTTTTTTGCACTTAAACAGCACCGCGGGGATGCGCGGCCCGCTCGTAAGAAAGAGACGTCAGCCCGAGAGATAGGACTCTTGACTCATCCGTCCGCGAGGGGGAGGGCGAAAGGAATACATGTGTAATCACGGCGAGGAACGCGTGTGCGCGCGCGCGCGCGCGTCGTTTTACTTTTTTTGCTGCCCGCGAACGACCCGCGCGCTGCTCGGAAGCGCGGTAAGAAATTCTGCTCTCGCGGGGCAAAAACTTGGAACGAATATAGCACTGTCAGCGGTAAGCGTCGGCGGGAGCTTTCTTTCTTACCGGGTCAGTTGATCCTAATAAAAATTTTGCTTCATTTGTTAGGGCTTTAGCCTCTCTTGCGAGCTCTACGGTTTCAATTGTAATTTCTTAATGATTTTTGGGTTTCAGCTTTATTTTTCTCGGCGAATCTGCGTTGTTGATTATTGTGTGAAAATTTTTAAAACGCGGTATTTATTTTTATGTCGGAATATACGAATAATATAAAAATGAATAATGAACAGGTTTTATTGAATGTTATTGTTATTAAAAAGATTTTAAATATAAATTTTCAGCAAATTAAAGTCAATATTTATGTATCCATCAGTGATCATTCTTTACGTTGACAGAGGCTCATTGAATATTTATATTCGCCTTTAATGACGTCGTATTTTTTCATTTATTTAACATTTTTACATCTCAAAGCGCGTAAACGGATGAATTTTCATATTAAAAGGAATTAATGCATCCGACTTCGGTCCATGAATTTACGGGCGAAATCGCGCGCGTCCGCGCGTCGCGGTTCCTAAAAGAAAATTCGGCGCATGCAAAATCACACCCGCCAAAATAACGCTTCGAATAATCAATCGCGCAACATTTCCCAAATATTCAGAACGCGGCCCCGAAAACCGTAAGGTATATATGTATATACATGTATATGTATAAACGTAAATCATGCAAAAGCGAGCAATAGAGAAACTTGAAAATAAAACAGGTCCGGGTCCAAACGGGGGGAGGGGGCAACGGCCGCGTGGGGAAATCGCGCTGTATATCCGAAAATGAAAATTGAAATCGCTCGGCAGTTATACGGCTGGCCGTGTACCGACAAAAACCGCTGGCGGGGGGAAGGGAGGGCAAAGAAAAACACACGCACAGCTTGGCTTGCTTGCTCGCGCCGCGCGGCGCCGAGGCATTGAAATATCAGGGCGTATTTGAATAATTGTCGAACGGAGTGCGCGGAGCCTTTATGTTCGTCGGCGTGCGGTCGCGTGTCACGTATCCTACTTTTTCTCTCTCGCGAGAGAGAGCTGGGAAACAGTGAGGCGAGAGCTGTGCTTTTCTACGCGCGGATTTGCTTGCGCCGCTTGTCTCTCTCTCTCTCCCTCTCGGCAGCGGCGTGCCTTGATGCCCGCAAAATTGATTGTGTACGACTTTACCTTGACAGTGCCGCTAGATGCGCTAGAAGCGGGCGAGCGCCAGATCCTCGGTGAACGAAGAGAATTTGTCCATATCTTGAAACAGAAATAGATAGTGTAAATGCAACTTGGGTATACTGAAAAGGATTGAAGATTTAGGCTGAGTCCAGAATTGTCTGCGTCGAAAGTCACTATATTTCTAGTGAGAAGTGGTGACATCGTTGACAATTCTGGACTCAGCCTTAATGGCTGGGGGTTTTCATTTATTTTTTTCAGGGAATGCAGTGCTTCTCTGTTGAATCAATTGTTAGTACGTGACGTATTTACATTATTCAGCTATGTACCGTTTGCTTTTATCTTTTATTAAAAAGAGAGCTAAAGTGCTACTTTCTTTAATTTTAACCTAAAAGCATTTTAATCAATTGTAACTGACATTTTAATAAATACTTTTTCGGGAAAATAGAAGCGCTTAATTGTGAGTGATTAGAATGATTGATAGTCCACGGATAATAGTTTGTGTATAATTGACTGAATAATACCGGAATAATTGTTGAAACGGAAATATTACTGAAATGAAATATCAGCCAACCCTACAGGTAAGTACACTTACACTACTGCATATTATGTGAATTTCATTATAACTACTTCAAACAGTTCAATATATATACCATTTTCTTTAAAACACTTGTTGTAAAACAATTCTTATTACACAAAACAGCTTTTTGATAAGAATTGTCAGCATCCAGTAAGATTGCATTTTAAATTATAGACCTGCATTTTGTTTCGATTGCTGGTATGAAATTAATGCCCTATAGTTTATTTAAATTTTATCAAGTTAACATTCACAATTTAACCGCAGGAACAAAAGATCGGCCCGAAAAAAGTTCTCAAATGAACGAAGTGAATATTTTCATACGCACAGCCAATGTTGCTAAAATAATTCATGCGGGGGACAATTGAAATTCCGAACAAAAGCTTGCATTTTCTCCGGTTTTTTCTCGCGCCGCTGCAGCGGCAGCACATCCGTATAACCGAATACATCTCGTGCTATCTTCGAATTTAAGCACGTTATCGGCCCCTCCAGCCATTATCTTCTTTTTAACCTGCTTTTTGCCCTCTCGCAAGCTCCATGGACCCCCGTCGTAAAAGCGGCACGCGAGGAAATAGCTGAGAACGCAAGAGTCGGAGAGAGAGAGAGAGAGAGAGAGAGAGAGAGATGGAGTTAAAGATAATCAAAAACTCCGGCACGCGCCGGCGAGGGCCAACGATTTGAGCCGCTCCCCGTCGATGTGCTCCCCGTCCATTATCCATCTCTTTCGCTGTCCGTCTGCGCGACGTTTAAGCTCGATATTGGACAAGCTCAAATTTCTCACCCTCGTACAGCGGGAGCGCGCAGTTTCAGGTTGCCCTCTCTCTCTCTCCCTCTCTCGCGAACTCGATTTTACCGAGCGAGAGGGAGAGAGAGAGAGAGAGAGAGAGAGAGTCAGTTCTATTTCCGTCGCTCGTGATGAATCATTCTCCGAGGCTCGCTCGCCTATCTCCACCGCAAACACCGTAGCCGCCGCCGGTTCCCCCGTGTTGCACGACTGCACGACGGCGACGACGCCGCGGCGGCGACAATGCGAGAGTCTTATGTGCGAGCACGCGTCGTCGATATTTGCGTGTACGGCGGTGCGGATTAGCAAGGTTAGCTTTGATTGCCCCGTCTTTGAACGAGCTTACGTCGGAGCTCGATTGTTATTTTTATTGTTAAAGAAAAGCATTAAAAACCTGTAGTGCTGTGAAGTGGAGTTTTGCACTTTACGTAATTGCTTTAAAATTGCTGTAAAAAAAGATAGACGAGCACACAAGCCGCGTTATATGCAGGATTATGCGATTCATTATCAGCAAACGCTTTTTCATCGTCGAAAGAATCTACTTTGCAAGATCAATCGAAAATGCGCTTGAATATTTAAATGTACCTCTACGAGCACTTATAATCCCGGCATTATGCGCAGAAATGCCTCGCGTGCCGCCTCCTCGTTACTCTCGCTGCCGCGGTGCTCTCTCTCTCTCTCTCTTTCTCTCGCGATCCGTCGAGTATTATATTATTGTTTTTTAAGAGAATCGGAGGCGCGCTTAATCTCGAGCTCTTATAAACCCTCTCTCCCCGCTCGTTTTCGTGAGCGCGCGACCGGCATTCCGAAGCAAGTAGCGAAAGTTGTTTCTGGTGCGTCGCCAAGTCGCGCGGAAGCAAATAGGCCTTGTACTTACCGGGTTGTTTGCGACTGCTCCCGAGCCGGGAGAGCCTCGATAATGATTCGCTTTAAAGCGACCGAGGTTATTAGATGGAAGAGGCGCGTGTGTTAAAACGGATGGGTTCGACGTTGCTCCGTTTGTGGAGCTTCGATTCTCGCGAAATTTCCGGACTCGGCGCTGTTTTGTTAGGCGGGACTGAAATACGTGACTGAAGCCGAGATGATTATTCGATTTATTTGAGTAGATTAAACCGCCTTAACTATTTTCACTTCCCTAACAGTGTCAGACTTCACTTTGCGGTAATGAAATCAGCCTCGAGTGAAGCTTAATGCTTTTTGCGGTTATGACTTTGAGCGAAGTCAAAAATACATAGAATTCGAGTGAGATTAATTTTAATGTCCATGGTATAGTAACTCGTTCTTAATAATAGAATTACATTATTGAATTAACGTTGAAACTTGTGAGAGTTAATTAAGAATACTTGATTTAATTTGGCAGCTATTATACATTGATCGTAATAATTGATATTGGATTGATTTTGAACATAAAGACATATTTTCAACTGAAGCTATAAGTAAGTAAATTAATGTATTTTAAATACTTAAAATTTAATTGATATTTTAATGCAAAAGCGTTTTTTTATTTTAAATTTTGGTTTTTAATGCAGACAAGCAGCTTGCTTTGAATGTTTATGTCCCATCTTGCGGAGTTAAATCTAGACACACAGCTTGAATGTTCACCTTTAAAAGTATGTTCATCCATTATTCATTCGTATATACTTCAATCGCGATTTTTTATTCACTGGCTTAATCATACATTTTTACACTTTAAAAGGTTTTAAAAATATATAAGCAGTCCACACTTTTCTTATAAATATTAAATTCAGTTTCAAACCGAATTCCTTTATCCTTGCCAATCAACGTAAATTAATTCGAAATTCATTTCCACCAATTCGAACGTAAACTTTTCCACGTCCTCATTGTCCGAGCTCAATCTTGTTAAAATTAGCCAAGTTTTAAACGATATTTCGTTAAGCAAGCCGTGATTGCATTCTAAATACATATACACACGGATAATTCAATTGTCCGAGTTCATTAAATTAAGTTTCCCGCGTCCCGCGCCAGGGCCGCTCAAGTCCAACGAGCTGTGTATACGCGCTCGTTATATTTCTACCTCTTAATCTTCAAACTTTTTAATTTCCATTTAATCCAAAGCGAAAAGTTGTCTATAACGAACGCTTGTCTAGATTTGCCCTCCCCAACACAATAGAACTTTTAAATTGAAACTTTGCCCCGCCAGCGCGGCTCTCCTCGTTCGGCCGAGCATATAGCCGGAGAAAAAGCGTTCGCACGCCCTCCGCGGCCCATCTAATTAAAAGAATTTGAATTATCCCCGGCGTGCTAATACGCAGATTCGAAGGATTACCAACAAATTAAAGGCTCACGCCTCCGAAACTGGGTTACGAGGAGAAATTGGAAGACCGGAGAGCGAGCGAACACACGCACACACCCACACTCGCGAAGCCGAACTCCCGAGTCCCCTCGCAAGTTTACAAGCGTACAGACACGCGAAAGCGCCACGGGGGGTGGCGGCGGAGAGAGCTGCAATCCGGGGGGCTAAAAAAGTCGCGTCGCCCGAAAAAGCAGCCGAGCGCGATTTCGCGCAGGCGAGCGAGGAGGCATCACTGCTCCGGACAGCCAGTCGAGTGGAGAGAGCGATCGCCCTCTCTCACGTATACGTACGTATATATATATGCCAGAGCCGCAGACGCGCGCGTAACTCGGGCCTCGTAATACGCATCAGACTACATTTCACGGTCGATCGAGGCCCAGGACCGCCCCATAGACAATTTCCCAAAGGCTTTCAGCTCAATATAATGGGCTGCCCAAGGTATAAACTACCCCGGGCGGGGGCTATATACCCGACGCCGGGCTCCGGGGGTCAGCCCCGCGTGCAGGCGGGCTGCACGCCGCTCTCTTCGAGCGCGCGAGTGTTGGTGTGCGACGAGCTGCCGAGAGCCTCCATTTCGACGTGTACCTGCGCTCGCCGCCGCCAAGCTGCCCTATACTACTGTCCGACACCGGTGTACTTCTCTATCGCATTACCCGCATATATATATATAGCTGTTTCTACTTCTCTCCCTCGCTAAGCTTCGCCTTATCGCTTTTCTTGTCCCGCGCGACTCCTGCTACTCTCTTGCACGCTTAGGTGTCCGAGTGTATATGGAGAGCTCGCCGTGTTCGACGAGCCAATCGAGGATAATGGCACGAGTCGCTTTGGATTCTAATGATTAATTTTGCTCGGACGAGCTCGGCAATACGGGGAATCTACGATTATTCCGGGTAATCTATTTTAATCAAATCGTTCGCGTTTGCTGCGATCAACAGTCGCATTTGAATTATTCAATAATGCAGTATATACCTAAATGGGGACTGGAGTGAAACCTTTTAATTGAAAAGTTCTTCTTTATTGGGTTAAGAATTAAGATAAGAAATTAAAAGTTTGTCCGGCCGAATCAGTATGGATCGGTCCGTATGTGCACAATAGGAAAGTGTAAGTCGCAAGCGGGCCTTCGAGTAGTTCGATTTGAAAATTGGACTTCCCGGCACGTTCTTGGCTCGATGTGCCATTTCACTTCGATGCGCCGATTCTTCTCCTTGTTCAAGTGATTCTACTGCTACGCGCAATATTCTCCCTCTCTCTCTTTTTTTCGCATGCTGGTGTTCCCAATGTTTTTTTTTTTTTTTTTTTTCTTATCCGCCGGTCTTCTTAGCTTCTGTCTCGTCGGGGGCTGGCGGAAGTTCGCAATCGTTGCTACGGATCGATCCCTCGGCTCCTCGTTTTATCAATTTACGAAATTCCAGGCACGTCAGTAATAATCTTTTCGAGGGGCTTTTCCGTCTTCTCGGTGAAGTGCGCAAGTGTAAGGAAAGAAGGTGGAACGAGAGATGGTATAAAGAGAGGAGAGTGATAAAGGGCCTCACGGTAGTTATGCAAATGAAGAGATTCATTAAACGCCGTGGAAGTTTATTATTCTTTTCTTCGTCGGAGGCTTCAACCGACGGAGCTTCGGTATCCTTTTCGCAGCTTTGAGGATGAAATTCTGATTTTCTGAACTGATTTGCACGAACGCGACGGCTAACTTTTTTTTTTATTATTACTCTCAGGTTTTAGGTGCTTTTTACTCTAGCTTAAGGGGGGTACAAGTTATTAATTTGAAAAAAGATTTTTTCTGTCGTCATTAAATTTTCATCTTTTACGTCACCTTTTAAAATGCCTTAGAATTTATGTGTTATGTTTTTTTTTTTTTTTATAATCATTGTTTAAAAGCACATATTTTATAATTATTATTACGCTTACTTTTAAATATTCATTTTCTTGCAGTGAACGTAAAAATGTAATTTTTTTTTTAAATATTTTCCACTATTTAATTAAAAAACTGTATTAATTTAAGCGTATTAAATTTCATTTACTGAACCGTATTGCAAGTCTCGATAATATAATTCATTTAAATTCATATTTAAATAATTTTTACATTCTATACTTTCAGCGAGTATTGAATAACTTTTTTTTTAATCATTTTACTGAAGAAAAACGTTGTGCATTTTTCACGCCGTGTAACTGCAAAAAGACGACTTATTCCAGATTGAAGATAAGAGGATTATGCGAAGCGTTTCTGATTAACAGAAATCCTGGCGTAGTAAGTGCTTAATCGTTTTTCTTTATAAGCTTACGACTAACGGAAAAAGAGGAGGACAGAAAGCTTCGTGGAAAAAGAAGAGGAAATATAGGTTTGGAACAGAATAGAACGAATAAGCGGTAGAGCGCACGAAAATGGGGCGATTAGGATATTTTTAAAATTTCTATACATGTAATATAATTATTTTAGAAGCTTAGCTTTTTCGAGACCGTCTACCGTTTCTTCTGATGTTTAAAATTCAATTTCATTCTCAAATGTTGAATAAATTTGCATTTAAAACTTCATTGCACCTGGAACTAAGAATTATCCTTTCTCCTTCTAATTTATTCGTATCGTGTATAAAATGAATTTCCGTCTTCCTCTCCAAAGAAACAGCAATGTTCCTTTACAAATTAAAAAGACCCATTGAAAATTCAATGCCAATCTCGAAACAAAGGAATGCATTTCCCTTGCAACCCTTCCCCTTTAAACGAGCCGAAACGAGCAGTGACGCGTGAAATCCTTGAAATTTTCTTCCCCAGCTCGTCAAACATTCAAAGTACACGATACAGTGATAGATAAAGCAGGAGAAAGGGAGAGAGAAAAGAAAGGTGCCAAGCAGCCGCGAACGAGGAAAAAGGCTCCCCCGGGGGAGGCTCGCGGAAGCGCGCGATCGAGCCGCCGCGTATATACGCGTCCTCGGTAATTCTCCGAAAGTTACAGGGGATTTAGAGCTCTTTCCCTATACGAGCGCCGCCTCTGGCTGCCGGGGGCGCGTCGCGCGACTGGCTTTTCGCGTGTGCGCGCATTCATCCCCTCGTTAGTCGCTCCGGAGGTCAGGTGGATTCGCGCCGCGCGTCGCCCGGCGCGCTCCGCCGGCGTCGTTATGGTTTAATATGTCCGCGGTAATGTGGATTCATCGCTCGCGGGCGCGCTCGAAATCGGCCGCACGTGTAAACATTCGCTGATGCCCTCTCTCTCTCGCGGCTCTCTGTACGACCTTTCTTTCCTGCCTCCCGCCGGAAAGCGAGATAGAGAGCTTTCTCCTCCGCTCGGCGATAACGACCGAGATTGATTTTCTTCAATGGGAGAAGCTTCGTTTAACTTAGTTTTACAATAAACTGCCGAGTATCGAGGGGAATTTTCGGCGTAGCTGAAATTCTCATTATATGCGAGCAAATAAAACGTATTTTACAACGTGGAAATTAAAAACTCGAAAAATGAAACGCTTTTTGCTGAGTTTTCCTGCAATTTTTGGAACAATGCTGTACCCAAGGAAAAGATTTTACGTATGTTTAGGGCGGCGTTTAAATTTTTATACAACTAGTTTCCAGCGTATATTTTACTCTGTTTTAAAGCTAATAAAACTCATTTACATTGCTTGAATTTTTACTTTATATTTTGTAACCAATATTACATAAATGCTTGAGTAGTTACGTTAAATTTCTCATTATGAAATTACTGTATTTATATATAAAAAAGTAAAATATTTTTTAAGTTATACCCAACTTTACAAATTAAAAATAATGGGATATCCCAGGTTTACACAGAAACTCAAGTCAGCCTTTGTTTTAGAAAATGAATCGCAGTTTAACACGGTTTCAAATTGAAAGCTCAAAGAATCAATTTGAACAGCGAGGTATAACAAGGGCAGTAAAGCGGGAGGGCTAAATTAAAATTAAAATTTCTATTAGAGACGTTTTCTTTTATCTCCCCCGCGCAGTAGTATTGCTCGGCCTTTAGCCGTTTCTCTTTTTGACCGGATTGAAGTCGTTTTACAGTCGCGAAGTATCGCAGCGCGGGGCGCAGTTTCTCGCATACCCCTCTAAGGCGGAGGGTGTCCCTCGGCGCAACTTCGCGTCTTGAAAGTCTTGCGCATTGCACTGGCCTCGAGGAAGTCGCGCCAACACGGTTAGGTTTAATGAAAGCTATAAAGTGTTAGGAGAGGACTCCTAGTTCGCCAATCTTATATGGTCCGGATATCTATATATATATATATATATATGTATAGATATATATATATATATATATACAAGTGCGCTCTGTGCTAAAGTGCAAAAGCCAAAAGGTCGACCTCTTACCCCGCCTTCCTCGTGCTTGAGCCCTTACAAGCCTTGTAAAATCCTCGAGGCTCGGGCTTATATTTTCTTCGTTTTATTAAATTCGTTTATTTTATACGGCGTCCCGCTTTATGCTTTACTGCTATGGAGCCGCGATTATTTATTTGTAATTTCCAAGGATCGTTAAGAGAGTTTAACACTGCCCATTGAAGAAACGTTTTTAATGGCTTTAATAAACTATCTTTATACTTTCTTGTTATTAATTATTCATGCTTGTTCATTTACGTCAATATTTTTTAAAGTTTTTGTTGTTCTTTTAATTACTGAGATTTTTTCTCTTTAAGTTCACTGATTTTTTTTAAAATACATACATTTTATTAGAAGATCCATTCAAATGTTTATCAATGATTCATGCAGATTTATTGACTTCTTTTGACGTATATTAAGTTAGCGTAGCCACTTCATATGCATATTTTGTTACTAATTTGTTGCTAATTTGTTACACCGTACCCGATTTTGTTGCTCCAGCCGTTCCTGAGAAACAATAGATACGCTAACTTAATATTAAACTACCGTAGCCACTCGCTGTATCTCTTGACCTGATAAAGATCAGCACGAGACTCGGGCATAATTTGTTGCTAATTTGTTGCGCCGGATCTGGTTTTGTTGTTCCAGCCGTTTCCGAGAAACAACGGATACGCTAATTTAATATTAAGCTAGCGTACCTATCTTTCTATCTTCTTACCTTATAAAGATATCAATACGAGAATGGCGGCACATTTTGTTTCTAATATATTGCTAACGGTATAGAGCTAACGCCAACATCGAATCCACGTTACGAGCAGGATTTTAATTCCGACGAAAAAAAAAAAAAAAAAAAAAACGACCGGAAGTGGACGATGTCAACACAATTCAGCCTCCGCGCGAGAATCCCCGTTCCGCGTGCACAGTCATACGGCGCGAGAGTATGTACTCGTCATCATTTCGGGGGAAAATCCGCGGCGCGCGATTTTCCGCGCGGCGCGGCGCCGAGAGCCGATGGTATTCATGAGAGGCGCGCGGAGTGGCAGTAAAAGCAACGCGTTAAGCACCGCCGACGCATAATCGCACCGCCGCCCAACTACCGATGCCACCGCGGTTGTTGTACCCGGTTGCGCGCGCGCGACTCTCTCGCCTTCGCCTCTCTTTATACTTCCCCGCCTTGCGCCGGTGCCTGCTCTCTCATTCTCGCTCCCTATCCACTTACTTTCTTTCATTTTGCTTCTTTTATAGTTCGGCTCTTCCTACTTTGCCTTCTCGTTTTCCTTATCCTCCGCGCTTCTTTTTGCATTTCCTTTTCGTATATTAGAACTTGCGTTCTATATAAGGCCTCTTATTCCTTTCTGTTTTCTTCTGTTTAAGTGATTCGTGAAAGTAGGGAAAGTAAGGTTAATGAGCTGTTTATGGAAGATTTGTGCAAATTTGCGGAGGCAGAGTTTGCTTCTAAGTTTTACATTAAAAACAGTCATTAATTAATGTTTAATTAAGGACTTCTCATTCAAAAATGAATGTGTAAGCTATTGCGATATATCGTTATTTACTAATCAGCGTCGATACTTTAAAAATTTTTAATTATTAAAAGAGCATTAAACAATTTGAATTATTACAACAATTTTATCACGCGCAGCATCGCGCGTCTCCCGCAGAATTATCATCATTACGAGCCTCGCAGCCTTTTATATTAGCGCGTTTTACGAGACTCTTACTTTAACCCGCATCCGCCTTCGTCCGAATCAATCCGCGCGCCAACCCTCCTCGCCAGCCACCTCATTATCTCTCATTTTCCCGCAGTTTTTCCATCAAGCTCTCTCGCTCTCCCTCCTCCCGTCTCGGGCGCATTGTTTGCTCGGTGCCTTTATCCCCGCTTACACGCACCAAACGGATGACAAAATGCAAAGCGCTCTCGCTCTCCTATCCCAAGATTTGCATCCGAATTAGGAAGCTTGGCCTCGCATTACCGTCGCTCCGACGAGCGCCAGTCGTCCGACGTCCGCTCCGTCTGGTCATATTTCCGTCGGGCGGCCGGCCGATTCCACATATACGCGGTGTGCGCAAGGGACCGAAGGGGGGGGAGGGGCGAACGAGTACCTTTGCTTGTTCGTTCGATTCGATTATGCGAGAGAGCGCCGCCGGCCGCCTCGTCACGGGGCCCTGCGCGTCCGAGCATAATTTCACGCTTCGCACGTAATGTCGCCGAACGCTCGTTTTCCGTCCACCGCGACAATGTCTCTCTTTCTCCGGCTTCCTTCTATGTTCGAGTTCGTTGTCGTTCATTGTCTGGCGCGAAGCGCCGACTTACGTAAGGTTATTGTTTGTACTAACTAGTTTGTATTAATCTCTTTATAGAAGAGCATTTGCGTCAGTCGCTCGCGATATCTGCGTCAATGTTTGTGGATAATTACGGATAAACTTTGTCCGCGATGATTAAATTAATTTAAATAAAGAAGTAAACCAATAACGCGAAATAGTTGCAATTGAATAAAATAAATAAGCGACCGTGGCGTGATAAGCATAATTTAGCGGTGACGAGCAATTACATCGTCTGTCTCTGGGATAACGCGCGTATTAAAACGATTGAAGGCCGCGGCGCGCGTTATAGTTGTTACGGCGGCGGGATTTGTGCTCCGGGAAACAGTAATTGAATAATTCAACGATCAATATAATTTTTGCCCGATCATTAGGTATGATAATGCGCCGTGCAGTATGAAACGTCGGCGTTAGCCGCGCGGCGTGCACGTTATATACCGGAATGACACGATGCGTTAGAGTAATTATATCCCATCCGAGTGCCTATAATCTAATAGGTTTGCTCCCCCTCTCTCTCTCTCTCTCTCTCTCTTGCTCTCGGCGGGACTTCAACGCGAATTGATATTGACGCCGAATCGCTGCCGGCGGGTTTTCAGGCCGGGCGAGAGTGCCGCAATTATTGATATTGCGAGGACCCCGGGTAATCGGACGACCGTATGTAATATGTCACATCGCTAATTCAACGTAACTGGATTGAGCCTCCTGCCTGTGCGCTGTGTCTTGCGTGGTTCATACGTGTGTGTGTGTGTGGTGTGTGATTCGCGCGAGTCATTCACTTTTCATACGGCACCGCGGGGCGGTCAGCCGCCGCCGCGTCCACTCTTTTGACCGCTGCACTGCGTTCTGCATTCATTGTTGCCTCGTCGCATGACGGATTCGAATTTTCGGAAGTGCCGAGTCTGTTGACCTCGACTCGACTGTGCGGGACGACGCAAAGGCAATGGATTTTCTGGTCGGTAAGGAATTCGGAAAGGGAATGGCGGTTCTTTCATCTGGTGCTTAATGTTATTAAGCTTTTCGTTTCGCTGGTTAATGTAGGCTCGCCCCGAGCTAAAATTTGAATAGTTGCAGTTGGCAGGAAAGCCTGTTTTTTTTAACTGCATCAAGGGGGAAATATTGAGGAGGTAAAGTGCCGGCTCACATTTCACGGCGTATTCGTGTCTTAAATTACTTTTACATTGCTACGAGAAATATTATCGGAACTTTTATCGACAATGTTCGTGTTGACATAAAAATGGTGGCTTTAAGACTTGCTAGTCATCTTTTAGTGCAAATTGTTTTTAGGAATAAAGCCGGCACGGAGAAAAATATTTTAGGAACAATATTTTATTTTTCTGAAAAGTATGGTAATATTTTTGGTTTTTGTAGTCTGTTTGATTGTTTTGTAAGAGTATAATAAAACCAAACTACCCTGATAGAATCGTTAAGGTTTAAGGCTGATTTTAAGCCGCCCTGGTGGAAATGGACAACATTTCTTACCTAGGAAATAGGTAGCAAAAAAAAATATTAAGTAGGAACAAGCTAACCTTTTTAGAATATAATTTCCTAGCATGAAACGCTTTTTTTCACATGAACTAAACATTTAATAGAATAAAAGCTTAAACCCATTTTTAAGGTATTAAATAGCTAATCTAAATGTTCTGAAAAAGTAAGGCTATGTAACCTCGTGGCTCTCAATGTCATACTACGAAGAGAATTTTACTGATTGTCCGTCTACATTAGAAAACCAAATTATACACTATATTTATATTTATTTTAATTTTATATTAGTTTATTTACGTTT
>UCOM01000234.1:0-103495 GCA_900474385.1 Ormyrus pomaceus
GCCGTACTCCCTCTCTCTCTCCCTCTCCCTCCTCGCGAGCCCCGGGAACTCTTTCATTCAGCCCTTCTCGCCGACGACGACTCTGCCGCGGAGCAGCCGAGCCGCCTTTTTGCCAGTTCCTCGCGTTTTTGCGAACAAGGAGCCCCCTCCCCTGCTTGCTCGAGAGTCGATCGAGGCGTTTGGATTTTTGTTTTTTGTTTTTTTTTTTAATTTTACTCTCGATTCAATGAATTTTGAGTTCGCGGGAAAGTATTGCTAAAAATAAACTCAATGTATGACCTTTCGGATATCCTGCGTCATTACTTTAAATAATTCTTCGCTCCTGTAAAGATCTGAATTTGCATCCTCGACAGACAACTGTATAAGCGCGCGCAACTTTTTTCCCGCTCCCTCTTTTTGTATACGCTTTTTTGAAAGTCTGCCGGCTATTTTCGCTATATTCCCCTCCTCGGTCCCGTTGAAAAGAATTTTCCAGTCTGGGCGGGATGTCGGATTTTGCCCCGTAACTCCTCGCATTCATTCGCGGATAAAAGATGGCCAATTTTTCGCGTGTGTATCCTGTTTATTCTTAACGGAATATTCGCGATGCATTCACTGCGCCGTGTAATTGAGCCGGTCGGATTGTAAGTCCGCGTTTATTCGTACGTTTTTTGCGCCGGAATTCTTTCGCCCGAATCGTTTCTTATGTGAAAGTACTTCGTCTGCTTGCACGCTGTTCCAACTTCGAGAATTCAAAAAGAGAAGTCCAAAAGTGGAGAAAGTCAAATTTACCTTTCATTTCAGTCACACCTTAACGTAATGATCGTAAAAAGAATAGAAAAAAAAAATAACGATGAAACGAGACCGTAATCTTAAGAGCCTGTTAATGATTCCATCTTTCTTTTCGCTCCTTCTTATCAAAAGAATCCAATGAACAGAAAAAAAAAACGAGCGGACGATTAAAAGAGCAGAGTGTGTGCGCAAAAACATATTATACAATGGCTATATAAATATCGTAACAAACATACATATATATATAGTTTGTCCGTGGTCCGAAGTTGTTGCTCCCATTGGTAGATGCACAATATTATAATTAGACTAGAAAGTTTAGTTTGTGTGTGTTCATACGAAGTTCCGAGGTAAGTCCATTAACGGCGCTGCTGTGCTGCTGCTATATACATCTATATATATATACAGGCTCGAGCTTCGGTATACATATATATACCTCTTATATATATATATACGTGTCTATAAGACATATACACGACATGTACACAAGCATTATGTAAATGGGCACGAAAACTCTCTTGTCGCAGCGTTTCACTCGACGTGTTTCTCTCCCTCTCCCCTTTATAAATAAGCATATATATGTGTACAGACATGTGGGCCCCGTTTGTTTTTTCTCGTGTTTTCTTTTTATTTTCAGCCTTTTTTAACAGGGATTTTGCAGGATTCGACGCTACATGGCCACGGCGCCCGGATTATTACATGCAGGTTTTCACACTTGCCTAACTGGTTATTATATATATGAAACCCCCCTCCCTACCCCCCTGTGTGTATCTCCGTAGCTGACCACCAGACTTATAGACGTAGTGACCATATATATTATATAGTTCAGAGAGATATGCAACGAGTCGCAGCTGCGGCCTGTTTAGTGCGATGCTTTGACGAAATATATTGATACACCCCCGTAATTACATAATGATTAGATGCCCCCTACAGACGTAGTCGATTATGTATTAGCGCGGCCTTTTAATTACATTCGAGATACGTATACGGCGGCCGTCGCGAATTTATCGCTCGTCGTCGGTTTTCGGTTCATTTCCCTGCCCCCCCTTTTTTTTTGTTCGCCGCAGCGGCGGCGGCGGCGGCGGCGGCGGCGGCTGATTTATTGCGCAATTTATATCGAGAGCCGCCGACCATAAAAATATATCGTAGATTCATTTCTTTCCGCTTTTACCCGACCGGAACTTCCTCGTTCCGAGCGCATTATAAACGATATTAACCGAAAAGGATTTGCGCGCGAAACGGAAGTAGATGTGTAGCCGTGTATATTATATACTGAGTGAAAGCTGCGAGCTGCGAGTGGACGAATTATATATGCTCAATTAGCTTCTGATTAAGATTTTATAAGCAAGAGATATGTAAGAGAAGCGAAACATAACAGCTCATGATAATTGGCTTTTAGCGGAGAAGCCGAGGGACACGACAGGAGAGAAAATGACTCGTCGCGCCATGTCCAACGAGAGGATCAAGATGTTCTTCGCGGTATTCACACTTCTCTCTCTCTCTCTCACAATTCTTTTGACTCTCTTCCAATATATATCTCAACTCTCCTCTGCATTTATCTTAAACAATCGATATTATATATCTCTATCACACCTCGAGCTCTCTCTCTTCCTTACTCATTCTTCTCGTCGACGTCCCCAGGCTGATCCCTCCCTCCTCCCCCTCCGGCTGCAATTCCGTTCGCTCGCGGGGAATACAATTGCCGCGCGCGAAAAGCACCGCGCGCGCGCATTGCCGGACGGGAGCGAGGGATCATCCTGTCGAGGTCTGAAAAAAAAAAAAAAAACATGGCTGTCGTGTGCGCGAGCGTGTGCATGAGTGTCTTCCTCCTCTCACCCCCTCCCTCCCACGTTTTTCTTTTCTTTTTTTGCGAGAGCGGCGCTTTAATAAAAGGGGGCCGATCGCCGGAAAAAGGGGGCTTGAATCGTAACGACGCCCGACGCGCGGAATGTCGACGCGGGTGGGGGTGGGGGCGGAAAAAAAGCGCGCTCGCGCCAATTTTCTTTTGTACGGTCCCGGTTTTCGCGCGTTTTTCCGATCGCCGACAATTATTCGCGATACTCGAGTGCTGGCTCTCCGCGACGCGCGCTTTTTTTCCCCCTTTTTTTTTGTTTCGTATACGGAAGCGAGCGTAAACAATAGCAGCGGAGCGAAGAGTCTCGAGACGCTTTTCGGCAATATTTGTAATTAGAGCCCGCGCGCCGCTCTTTTCCGTTTATTAAAACTTTTCTAATTTGATGGGGGGATTCGTTAAAAGTGTAATCATTCGCGAACCCTCTCTCTCTCTCTCTCTCTCTCCGCCGAAAGTTTTAATTGAAAAAACAGATTCGAGATTTTTCGCGAATTCGCCGCGCGGCGCCGCACTCGAGATCTTGAAAAGTTTCGAATATTCGCTCGGACGTGGAGAATAATAATAAAAAGGGAAGTTGGAATATTCATATTTTAAAAAACAGAGATAGAGAGCCGGTCCTCCCTTTAATTAGAAAAAAGTAACCGAAGCCGCGGCGGGAAAAATATATTTTCGCCAGGCAACGCGGCAGAAGAAAAAAAAGGGGGGCGATCACGAGCGAGTCTTGCAAAACAGCGGCGGCGGCGAGAGCGGCACGTGGCGACCGCCGCACACTCCAATAAAGAAAGTTCGCTCTCTCGCACGCGCGTCCACGTATATACTTTTTCTCGTTATACTCCTCGGGCTTTTTCGGGTGGTCCGCGCGCGTCCCAAATTGCCGCGCCGCGATCGATCGGCGCGGTAAGCCCTCGATGACGATTAGCCCCCGGACTGCGACTGTTTTTCGGAATTATTTTTCTTCCCTCTACAACGCACCCTCACTTTTCCCAATCAATCCCGTTCAACGATCAACAACGCCCCGTCTCTCTCGTCGTTTCTTTTATATATTCTTATATGCGTGAAAACTTGGTGGTAAACTATATGATTATGAGCTTGCGAACTTTGAAAATCCTCTTACTGTTATTATATATATACATTATTTCTCTACGTTTTGTGTCAGTCTGTTCTATCTACAACACTATTCACTCTCTCTATATATATATATAATGATAGCACAACGCAGTGTTTCATCGCAACGTTGACAATGCAGCTGTTCACTGTATCTTTTTTGAGTATCCATCTGGTATAACCCTTTGGATTTGTGTTTTTTCATGGAAATTAAGGGACGAACATAAGTGTGACTGTTTCAGAAACGCATGACGGAGCTATAACGACCTTCACTACCACACTTTACATGGAACTATATATGATACACGTTAATGTTTACACGCTCAACTAATACATATCTTGATAATTTTACACAGGTTTACATTGTAATTTTTATAAAATATTCTTCCTTTCAAATAATTTACTTTTACAGAAGCAGTTTCGATCGTTGGTCGTTCTTTAAACTAACGAGTCTTCATTTAATTGGATTGTTTGGATAAAAGTATGAAAATTTTACGAATAAATGATCGATAACTGCTTCTATCGTGACATCTTAATTCTAATATTTTTAGGATATAACTTTTCAAACACAAATATCAGCAGAAGCATTGACTTTTAGCTTTCATACTGGATAGAATCTAATGGATTAATTAAAATTCGATTAAAGTACTTCTTTTCCAAATTTTAAAATAACAGAAAATCCAATTATACACTCGCAAACACACAAGATTCTATCGGTATACAATTAAAAGCCCAACTTGGCTTCGATTAATTCAAAGGCTCATGTCCAGCTATCATTCATTATCAAAATTCGATGTTATTAGATCAATACTCGAGCAGGAGCGACGACGCTTCTGTCTCGGGACACAGGAAACAGCGGCGACACGAAGTGATCGACACACGCACGCACACCCGCACACACACACCACTGGGGAACACACGCAACAGACTCTCTATCTCTCTCTCTCTCTCTCTCTCTCTCTCTCTTGCTGTCTCTCTTTCGCCCCGCGGACACATTTGTGTACACCCGAGCAGGATCAACGATCGCTTCGTTAATCGAGCAAACTTGCTTTGGCTACGAGCGCTCGCGTGGGCGGCGCCACTTTTCACGTCTCTGTCTCTCTCTCTCGCTCTTTGCTCGTTTTCAGTTTATGGCTTGTCTACTATTGCGTTTCCTTTTATTTTCAGCTTGAGGCTCGAAATTTTTACAATTAACGTACTCTCAGCCTCGACTTTGTATACTTTATTTCGCGCTTGAAAGACGGTCACTTTGGCAGTTTTGGGACAACGGTGGCCAAAGGGGCTCGCTTGCACGCGCGCACGAATACACACACACAGGCAAACGTGCACGCGCAAAAAAACACGATAATTTTCCGCAGTAAATGTGCAGAGCGACAAAGCGACGGTATATTTTATGAAGACACACGAAACACGAACTCCTCGTACATTATCGCCGATGCGATATACCCCCCAAAGATTTTGGAATTTTGCCACGAAGCTCAAACCTCGGGAGAAAATATACAACTGCCAGAATTTAGCGTCAAAAGTAGAAAACGTACCGATGCGCGATGTGCAAAACGTAATGCTTTTTACATGATCTCGACCGTTTGCCAAAAACAGTTGCGGCAACTAGACCGTGCACATTCGATAAATTTTGGTTGGACAAAAGAAAAGTATAAAACTGTAAATTATCTTCTTGAACGAAAATCTGAAATATATAAAAAACGTAACGAACGTCGTGGTATGTAAAAGAGAAAACAGAAAAAAAAATGACAAAGTTTGGATCTACTGTAGGGAAGGGGTACTACCACAACGGTCACGATCCGAGCGATCCAATGACGCCGATAGAATATAACGGTCACCAGCCGCGCAAAGAGGACAGCGCGAGAAGGAGCTTTCGGCGCAGCGGTGACGAATGGCGAGCGGATAGTAGGAGGTGCGTTTACTTGAGAAAAGAAAAGATATTGATACTTTTGATTTTTCGGGCGTCGCGATTTGATTTTGTTGACATACTGTTTTACCGACCGTCGGTAATTATCGACATTTTTTGCCAATACAACAATAAAGTTAAAATGTTTTTATATAACTTATAATAAAGTATTGATAATAAAGTCAATTGAATAGTACGCAATCTAATTAATTTTTATAAAAAATTAAAATTTTTCAAGTAGAATCAAACAAATAGTTACACGAATCGTAGCTCAATAAAACGTAGTTGATCGTTAAAATAATAAGAAACCAAACACTCGAAAAACAAAGGTTCACGGAACGAAGGGGGAAAAAGACGGTGCGATTTCACGGTGGGACCAATGCGGGGAGCGACTCTCAGGAGGATTGGTCTTGGGAGGCCGATCGACAGGGTAGCCAAGACAGCGCGACCAAAGACTCCGGCATAGACACCTCGAGTACCTTCACGAGCAGTGAAGACAGCAACAGGGGCGACCTGCCCAAGGTACGCGTCCCCGAGCGAAGAGCTCTGTGCTCTCAAAAAACAAAAGAAAAAAACACTTTTCGACAATTTTGGTTAATAATTGACTCTGCGCGCTGTGCCGTCTTTATTTTTTTACATTTTTTCTGCCCTTCATACACCACGTATACGATCGTTTTTTTTTGGTTTTGTTCTGGCGATCGATGGCGATGTCGATTAGGCCCGGTTTGAGTTCGTTGGAACGTTTTTTTTTGTTGTCGGGTGCATTGTTGGATATGAAGGCTTGGTGATTTTACAGCTTATTTATATTCAAATTTTGCGGAATTTGAATTTCTATTATGAAAATTCATATAACGCGATGAATAAATATTCAAATTATTTCCAATCGATGTCGTTGTCGGTCATCGAGTAGAGCGCAATAGAATCGTCAATCGTTCTAGTGTACCAAGAATTTTCAAGTAGATGCTAGGAACAGTTGTGAATATAAAACCGCTCGCATGCTCGACTAAAAACGAATGGCAGTACACTTATTATTGAGAAATACTCGGAAGCATTGTTTGCCAATTTTTTCGCCAAAATTTTCGCTTAGTTTAGCAAGCGTGGGGTGAAAGCTTTTTCAATAATTAAGGCGCTTTTTTGAGTGAATGCAAGGTTCTTCTGTAATTCTTTTTACTATTCCCGCTGATGTTCAGAAAGAAAGCATTTTCTTAACATATATCTGTACAAATTTTGAAATCTGTAACTAAATTGTTCATAACTTATAAAAATTATCATTGTTGGAGTCAATTTTGTATAATAGATCTGTAGGCCTAGGAAACTCGAGGTTCACCATGATGTGCATACATTCATTTAAATTAGGGATTGAAAACATCATACCACATGATTGAAACAATTGTCATGTACATAAACTGTAAAATTCTACCCCCTCCCTTAAGTAGATCCACATTTACATTGTTAAAAATGATAATCAACTGCAACTTTTTTAACCCCCTTATATAAATACAAAAGTTAAACGTTAAAGTGATATACCTAAATGAACATGATTCACTCAGTTTTTATGTTCGCGACTTACTTGATTATATGTATATTATATCTACTATAATCTTGCATGATGCTCGAACCGCTGCTACTATCTTTATGTGTGTAAAATAGTACTGTATATATATAATGTGTCCATTATACTCTCATATTAAGTATTATGCATCGTATATGTATAACTAATGTGCAACTTGCAATAATCTGTGAACCATAGACTAACTTATTTACAGGAATGTAGAATTTACCAGATTTAAATTACGCACGTGTGGCATGCTTCTATACATACATCTAAACGTCCCTTATTTTCTAAAACCATACTATTCCTTGCTTGCTACGTTTTGTGTCTCATAATGCTAATACTTTATGTGTGTATCATCATTAGTTTATACATTTTATACATATATCATACTTAATTTTTCGCTCTTGCTGGCGTTTCAAGTTGTTAATTCACTCGTTTGTGACGACAAATAAAAATAAGTTTGAATCTAGATTGTTCTGCTCATATTTGCATACAAAACGTATTTGACTACTTTACCGACCGTCGATAAAGCAGATCCGGATAAAACTCAAATAAATGATGATTGTAACGCCGGCACGAGCGACTCTGTGTCATAAACACAAAAAAACACGTGTAACTGTGTAAGAGAGAAAAAAAAGACAAGCGTACCAATCTGGGCATTGTTGTGGCGGCGAATCCGTTAGCACCCATCGCCGTGGCAGATGAGCAGCGACGGCACGAAGTTGATCGGGCGCATGGTCTTGCGCAAGTCGACGCAGGGCTCGGGCGTGAGCAGTAGTAGCATACTGGGACTGAAGGTCGTCGGCGGCAAGCTCCTGGAGGATGGCTCGATGGGCGCCCTCATCGAGAAGGTCAAGAAGGGCAGTCCCGCCGACGTCGAGGGACAGCTTAGGACCGGTGAGATTTCATCTTTTTCACTCGTTCCTCATTTTTCTTCTCTCTCATGTTTTTTATTATCCTGACTTTTTTTTTCTCACCTTCGAGTCTGTCTTTTTCTCTTTTCTGAAAGTATGTTTAGATGGGATTTCACTAATATATATTAGAACTCTTTCGAGAGAATAATTATATTTATCAGTTTCTGAATATGAGATTGCAGGAATGCTTTAGTGATTTAAGACAATTTATTTATTGTATTTTTTATTGTACTAGTTATTATTAGATAAATATATTTGTCGTCATTTGTACAAGTTTTTTTCTCTAATTTTAAAACTAAAATCAAGTGAAATTCCAGGGTATAAGAGAAAAGGTTTACATTGCATTTCATCTCTTCGAGTTTTAACGAAAGTGGTAAATTAGAATTCTTTAGATCTAACGTTCAAGTGATCTGCTAAGTATAAAAGTTCACAAGTGTCACAAATAAATAATCGTTCGTGCATGCATTAGGGCTTTTGATATAGAACCTATAGAGGATTCACAGTATTTTGACTTTTCTAACAAAAAAAATCACTAGAGATGGAATGCCGCAAATATGTGTGTTATGAATAAATGAAATGCTTCATTTTAAAACCCGCTGAATCCCAAAATAGTTTTATCAATAAATCACCGATTAAGAAAGATGATTTCGTTTGCTTGTTTCGTCACCGATTCATTAGGATTTCAAACATTTTCATTCGGCGTTTATTTCGCAATATTCATTTTCCAAGCTTTGAAAAGTTATTACAGAAAATAATGCTGACGATGATATCCAAAAATTGCCTATTAATTTCTAATTCTAGGGAGAATAATAAAAATATTAGGTTTCTCTTTTACACAGATCTGGCGTTCAAACGAATAGCAAAACTTATCTAGACTAGCGATTTCTGAAGCAGATCGTCGTTTGGGATTTAGCAGACTTTTAAAATTTAGCAAACCACCAAATTCCACCACCCCAAAAAGTTCCCCCAAAAACTCTACTTTACCGACGAAAACGTTCTCACGTCAGCGGGGAACTACTCCGTCGGTAAGGTAGAAGCCAGCCGTAAATCCCAGCGCAATATGTCGTCACACAAATCATATTACGTCAAACGATATTCCGTTCGGCCCCCTCCGAACTTAACAGGCGATCAGGTGCTGCAATGGAACGGCAGGTCGCTGCAGGGCAAGAGCTTCCAGGACGTGTGCGACATAATAGCGATGTCGCGTACGGAGCCCCAGGTGGAGCTCGTTGTGTCGCGCGACCTTAACGCGACGAGCGCCTTGGCGCCCGGCATGATGATGGGCGGTAAGCCGAGCGGGCCGACCTCGACCATGCCCGCGATGGCCCCTCATCCAGGCGCCCCGACGTCCCGGCCCGGCAGTCCCGGAGGCGGCGGCGGCGGCATGAGGCGTTACGCCGCGCAAACGCAGTGGCGACAAAAGCATGAACCGCCTCTGTCCCAGCAGCCCCATCACAAAGGTGAATAGTCGATAAGTCTCATTCGACTCTCTCTCTCTCTCTATTCCTTTTCTTTTTCTTTTTCTTTTACTTTTAAGTTTCTTTCATTTTGCAACTGGAAACATTCTTTTCGATTCGGTTCTTTTGAACGGCTTCTTCGATTGGAGGTGGCCGGAATCAGAAGTTTATTTGAAATAAGTTACCGATTTCCTGTTTTATCGACTGGAGGTTATTTTTTTTTTTAAAGTAACTACTATAATCATCACTTTTTTGTGCCTTACGGCATTATTTTGGAAAGATTGTCTCAAACAGAATTTACAGCCGAGACAATTTTTCATATTATCAAACTTGTAAAAAACTTTTTAAATAATATATTAAATCTCGCTTCATATGGTTACTCCCAATTCAATATCTTTTAATAAAAAAATCATGATGACCAATGACACTTAAACGAATACTTAAACAAAGAATTGATAGAATTAAGAAAATTTAGCTACAAATTTACATGATTTTTTTATATTTTTAACCAACTAATCTTTAACTAACCAATTTTATTTGAACGAGTTAAAAAAGACGCTATCGATTAACATTTTTTCTTTACGAGTACTATTATAGTCAGTAAATAATTAATGATACAATTGAAATTTGCACGATTTCTTAACGAGCAGTGTTCAGAATTAGTTATCAGAAGACATAGAAAGACTTAGCAGTAGAGTTGAAATTAGTTAACTTTGCGTCTTAGTTATCTTTAAGAATAAATAAACCCTTTTATAGCTTATTCGAGAGGGCAGCTATATTGTCACAGATTATATGATGTTTCGCATTCCAGGTCTTAAGAAATGTTTACTCTGGGGTAGGCATACTTTAAACGTAAAAATTTATCCAATTATTCTAAAAATTTACCACCTTGAATTGATGCAAATATTGGTGTACCTTTGCACTTTTGATCCATTTTATGTATATAAATTCTGCTCTTGTCTCTTTGTCTTTTCTAAACGAGTCAAATACTTCCAAAGTCAAAGAGACAAGCTTTGGTGTTATCTACTGGAAACCCTTTTTTAAAATTAACTATATAATACATATATCTCAGATATTGTATGTGACCCCAGTTCATTGATTCCTCGAATGGAAATGCTTATATCATATATAATCATCATCCGCAGTGCTTGGCATTATTCACAATATATATTGATGTTTTTTGGTCATTTATGATATACTTTTTCTTTATATAATTATTATAAATATTTTTTTTTGTTTAAATAGAATAATATAACGAAAGTGTATTAACGTGATTCTGTAGATAACAATTGTAGAATGTAGTGCCGATGCACCCCTGAAAGCTGTTTTTACACGTCGTATATAATTACGAATAGTTTATATTTTCATGGGAGCAACAACCAAGTGTGATGTAAAATAATACTATGTTTAATGTTCCATAAACTCCAAACAATGAGAATGTTTTTAGGCAAATGAAAAAAAAAGATTTTTTTTTTTTATCGAGCAGGATATTTTCTTTGATAGCAATTGTATCCTATAATAAAACGAGTAGTCGTCTTTGAAAATAAATGTTACCATCCCCGATCAATGTAATTTTGGTGCCAGAATCCCGAAATTCTTTGAGCTATTATCCTTGGGCGCAAAGTCCTTGGCAATGCCGAAAAATCAACTAAAGATTAAACTGAAAAAAAATGTCGAAAAAAGTGCTCCAATCGTTTTTCCAAACCATGTATCTATGTATTATGTTCTTTTGATGGCATACATTGTGTGTTTCACAATGTGCTCGGAAAACAATGAATTCCTCGACACAATGCAGTTGGTAATGTCCCGTCAAATTTCAAATTTTCTATTGTTAATAATCCAAATAAAATGAAATTGCCTGATTGAACATTCGTTAACCCGTTCGAGTAACGGTCGGCTATCACCTACGGCGATAAAATTCGAAGCATCGAAATTAAGCTTATGCATACACGGTCGGTAAAAAAGGAGCCGACCTACCGATACATAAAACGGACATCGCCAGCTGCGTTAACAAGACCTCGAAGCCCATTGTTCCCCGTGTGCAGCAGCACGTAACGCACAAAGACCCCATTAACGCAAAGCTCTCTCTCTGTCTATTGTTCCGTGCGTTCTCCTCTTCGCCAAAACCAAAATCCCGACCCGACCACCCACCGGCAGAGTTGTACGACGCGCGGAGCAATAAGCCGTCGGTGCTGGTGACGTCGCCGGGCTCGCCTGACCTCTACACCCAGAATCGCGCGAGCCGGCAGTTCCGCCATCCGACGGCCGGCCAGCCGGGCAACGTCGGCAGCAACAGCGTCGGCGGCAGGATACAGGTCAAGCTGAGCTTCGACCCGAGCGCCCTCCAGCTCGTGGTGACCCTCGTCTGCGCGGCGGGACTCGTGCCGCGCAGCAACGGCCAGCCCAGAAGTTCCTACGCCAAGATTTACCTGCTTCCCGATAGAAGGTGAGAGCACGTTTTTTTTCTTTCTTTTTGGATTATTCTACTCTGTTTTACCGACGGCGCAGGTCGGTAAAGCAGTTTGCGGATCTTTTTACTAATAAAGAAGGGAATTTACAATCTTGAGTGCTCTCGTGCATCTGGGCACTAAAATCATCTCGGACGCGGCTGACTTAATCTGGTCGTTACTACTTTATGAACGTATTGCATTATTTAATAGCATTCTAATGGAAGGGATACCATCGTTTTACGCCGTATTGTAATAAATTTTATATCCTACTAAAGCTGGAAGATAAAGTATTAACTTTCGCATAATAATCAATGCTTTTACTACTTAAATTTTGATTGAAAGATAAAATTTTGAAAAAAAAAAAAACAAAAAAAAACTGATTTAGAACCGTTACAGATCGCGTCGAAACTTTTTGCTGCTTTATTAAATGACGTGTAACGCGAGCGTTTGCATCAGCGTAATTGATTTATCAATTAAGTTAAAAGCCAAATTGCAGAAAGTAGAACACACTGGACTATAAATTTCTAATTTTACCAACAAACTCGTAAATCTGAAAGTACTCGCAACTTTCCCGTGTCGTACCTTCTACTCTCGTGCAACTAAATCTTTTAGATACTTAGAAAAAAAAAACAGCCGAGTCTTCGATAACGGAGGCAAATTCGCAAGGTTCCGCGAAAAAATCAGTCAAGTCCTCTAAATAAATCGATACGCTCGGGCAGCAGCCCTCACACTTAGCCTCGCGCAGTAGGCCGTAGCGAGTTCGTCCCGAGGGGGCAGTGCCGTTGCATAAGCCTCCCTCGTAGACGTGCCTAAGAAGTAAAAATCGAAAATCGAACGCGGCCACCGCGCGCGGGCCGAGAAACTGGTTTTTTTCTTTTTTATTAAAAGGAGCTCGCAATCTCTCGCGACTTATGATCCTCAGCGAGAAGTCGAAGAGGCGAACGAAGACACTGGCCAACACGAACGAGCCGCGATGGGACCAAACGTTCGTCTACAGCGGCATCCGCTGGTCCGAGCTGAGGCAGCGCTCGCTCGAGATCACCGTCTGGGATTACGGGAGATACGGTGCCAACGACTTCCTCGGCGAGGTCATACTCAGCCTCGCCGCCTCCTCGCTCAACGACGAGCTCGAGTGGCACTATCTCATGGCCCACGAGGAGCATCGCCAAGCGGGGTAAGTACTTCCTTATGTACTCGTCTCTCTCTCTCTCTCTCTCTGCTCTTTCGTTGCTGACGCCACGCACGCTCTCTCTCTCTCTCTCTCTCTCTTCCTGTAGCCTTTCCAGGCCAAGCAAAGACTCCCTATGCGCTTTTACTTTATTTCTTTTCCTCCAGACGATTTTATCGAGGAGATTCTGCTGATTTCGACCTTTTCTCTCCAACTGATTTTTTCATACGCAATCTTTTATTGAATTATCTCATTCGTTCATTATTTTCTTCGATTATCAAAACTACCGACAGAAAACACATTAGGTAGATTTTTTTCTCTTTATTTGCCCGTAATGACTCTATATTTAACATGTATTTTTTCAGTAAAGTTCGAATTTGGGTCGTGTATCAGATGTAGGTCAAAAGCGTTTTATCGAAGCTCTGTCCATAAAATTGCTGTCCAATTAACACATTTCAATAAAGATACCTCAAAGATAGTAAACATCCTTAGAGTGCATCAATTATCTATCTATCTAAATAAATTTAATTTTATTAACAAAATTGATAAGTCTCAACTTTATATAAAGGAATATATTTGACGTCTTAGGAAAATCAGCTTTAATCGAAAGCTTATACTAAAATTAAGATAAACAACTTAGGTACAGAATATAAAGTTTATCGATTGAAAGAAAAAAAAAAGCAAATAAAAAATCTCGAAACATGGAACTGATTTGACATTGTCGTCACAGCTATTACCAAGACACAACGGACGACGTCGTAACAACACCGGGCGACTGCCACCTAAGCCCGCCATCGACCACATCGAGACTGAGCGACTCTGACACGTCGGAGTGCGACATTACCGACTGCGACGGCTCGAGGGAGCACAGAAGAACAGCCGACGGGGCAAGCATTAGCAGCATCGGTAGCTCTTCTAGGTGAGAATCTTCATTGCTTGCTCGATAGTATTTTCAATGTTTCTATGATGTTAGGGCGCGATTTTAGGGTGTGAGCCATTTGGTGTTATTCTGTTTTACCGACAGTGCGGTATTTTTTTTTTGACTTTATTTACTAAAAATGAGTGAAACTGCAGTACAAAATTATATTGACAGCACTCATGAAAATGCAATGACAAATTTTAGTAAACTCTTCTGAATTTTCTTAGTTATACAGAATACAACATTAACTTTTTTAAAAACCTTTATGACTTGCTACTCTTTTTGTTTGCACATTGATCGAGTTTTATTAGAGTTCCTATATACATTTCAATGCATAAGTAATCTTAAAACAGAAGCCAAAATGACATCCTTGCATATCTTACTTACTTTTATCTTGGCTCAAATACAATATTACTCTGAGGGTTATGGGTATATTTCCACTGACGTAATACGTTTACATTTGGTGCACGAAGAAGTCTTAAAAAATCCTGGTAAAATATTAAAAACATTGAAAAATGTCTGCAGACTGTGCCGTGAATAACTAAAAAAAAATACTAAATTTATAATGGTTGGTTATTTTAAGTATCTTTTGCGCAATGGCTTCTTAAAAAAATGACGTATTTTGAAGTATAGTTTCGAAGCACGAGATAACGAAATTCACAGTCATCATAATTAAGTTAAGCTCCAACGTCCAATCTTTTAAAGTTTTCAAAACATTTATCTCATTTATCCACTTCGCCTCACGTGACTCTCTTTCCTCACTAATAAGGTTTCCCCAATTTGAGTCCGTAAAACGAGATCTTACTTTGAAGCAGCAAATATGCTATGCCTTTTTTGCAAACTCTTTCTGGGATGGATATTTTTCTTTTTTTAAATAAAAAGCGCTGATTTAAAAGGAATGCCTTTAATTTGATGCAAACAGGCCACGTGGAGATGTAGAAGTCGGCAAACAGCTATATAATTAGACAACTGAAACGAATATCATTTAGCGGAATAACAATTCGAGAGACTTGCGCACGGAATTCGGGATTCGGGAAAAAGTTTCATCCAAATTCATTAGCTTATTTATAGGCCGCATAACCGATTCATGCCGGGCGCTAAGGAGTTAAAGTCCTTTCGTGAGGCATAACTCATCCGTCGTTCTCGTGACTTTCTTCGCTAATAATTATGCAGTTGCCGCTAATTCGACTCCCGACGAAATTAAGCAAAACTCGTCTTCTTCGTCGGCCGAAAACTCATTATCAAATCGGCTGAATCTTCGCGGCGTGCAGCCCAAAGTACTTCCCTTCATCGACTTTGAAATCTCGACGTTAAGAGAGATTTTGCACGATCGTTAATTTATCTTTATAACAAACGCATTGAATTTGTAAAAGTTCGGCCCTCTTATTCTTGATAAAGCCTTTCTGAAAGCTGTTTATGCATATTTCGCCTTTTCATTTGACTGCACCCATCCAATTAAACATGAATAAATTTATGTGAATGGGGTATGAATATGCAGTACTGAATTGTCGCCTATTTTTACAGAAATATTCGTCTTGCATTGAAAACTCTCTAGTTGGTCGACAATAATTGATTTTCCCTGATGAAGTTACCAAAAAGGGACGACAAACGTTTCATTTGTGCGCAATAAAAAAAACTGCGTACATCTTGCCAGTAGAAACAGTCCAGATTTAGTCAGGCACCAACTTTGTTTGGGCGCCAAATTTTCCATTCACTCGTTTTGCTCTCAAAAATTGAAAATGTGACAGTCTCCATCCAATTTCTCTTGGCTTTCGTAGCTTTCGATTCGAATCAGGATTGGGCGCCAAAACCGAGCCCTCGCAATTCGTTACAAAATCGTCGGCACATCCTACACCCCCCCCCCTCTCTCTTCGTCATCTCTCTCCCTCGCCCTTCCCGCCTCCCGAAGCGCGGCGGAGAGAAAGAGAGATTGCTGGCTAACATTGTCATTCTGACGTAAGCTTCCCCGCTCGGCTGTGAGCTACATAAAAGGGTCTAAGAAGAAGCGGCGAGGGAGGGAGCGGCGAACGGCGAGAAACAAGGGAGGAAGAGAGAGAGAGAGAGAGGGAGAGAGGGTAGGGAGAGGCGGTGTGCAAGCCAAGTTATAAAACTGGGCAACAAGCCAATTGACATAGCAGTTGGCCCGCAACCGCCGTTGGCTGCGGATTGCGCCTCCGGTCTCCCTTCTTCGCTCCTCTTCTTCCCTCCGTCCCTCGTCGATTCTTTTTCTCTGCTTCGCCTCCTCCTCCTCCTCCTCGCGTCCGCGTGTCTAACATGCTCGAAAATGTGTGCCTTCACTCAGTTTTCTAATTCGATGACGTCTCCGGACTATTACTTGTGAGTACCCGCCGCCGCCGCCGCCGCCGACGAATGGCTGGAGAATGCGAGACGGAGAAAGTGGCTAGCCTCGTTGTATTGCTCTTAATCTCCGGATTAATCCGCGGGCTGTCGCTGCACCGCCGAGGAAATGCCTTCTTTTTCCCGGCGAGCTAAAAATCAGGAAATGGAGATGTTTTTGCACTTGTGATTTGGATCTCGGTGACACGTGGAGCGTTTGTGCGTAAAAGTTGTCTCAGTGAAATTCAAGTGTCTCAAGTTCAATTCAACTCGGCGTTTCGCGAAGGATATTGTAACGCGGTGGACCTGCGAGTCGGTCGAAAAAAGGTTTATAACCCAAAAAAGCATCTCCGTTTGCGAAAATTTCAGCGAGCACTCCGCGAAATAAATCTCTCTCTCTCTCTCTCTCTCGTTAAACATGCAAACTAACGACTTCCAGGAGCCAATAATTCAGGAGCCGATACACCCTCGGCGCACCGCTCTCTCGCAAGCTCCCTCGATCTCGGCGTAAAAAAGCTCACGCGCTTTGCATGTCGCGCTTAGCATGCGTAATTCGCGATATGGGAAAGGAGGGAGGCATATGAAAAGCTCGCGGATCGTGCCTGGCCTGCCAAAAGTCGCGTGCGAAAATTAACGACTGCATTTCAGAGAGAGGGAGAGAGAGAGAGAGAGAGGCGTCCCTCCGATGCGGCAACGAATGCGCCGTAGCCCCGCCACCCAGCCTAACCTCGCTCGGCCGCTACTCTAGTTTCAGCCGTCGCCGCCGCCGCTGCTCTCTCTCTCTCTCTCTCCCCGGCCGCTGCACATATTTAATAAAACGTTCAATATGCCCTAATGGGATAACTCAAGCGGGTTTCGCAGCGAGCATTGACAAATCCATCGGCCAGACGAGCGCGCGAGTGTGCACCCCGCGAGTGCGCCGCGTCAAGTATATTCCCGCGTTGCACGCGCTTTTTCTCTCTCTCGCGACCGGAGCGAGATGATTTCGGAGAGTGCCATTAGGCGGTTCGGAGTTGATTCGCGGAGGTCGACTGATTGTCCCGCCGACGGGTTCAGCTGAGCTATCCGGGCTGGCTTTGGATTCTTTCAGCTGTACAATTTTTTGTACAGGGTTTGGCGTTTCGAGTGGATGACAGTTTTCAATCGCGGACAGTGCGATAAAGTGCATGAAACAAAAACGGGCTTTTCAATGAAAATTCAATAATGGAAATGGGCAAATATGCAACTCCTTAATTAGATTTAGCTCGGAGTGTGAAGAAATACTCGTGCGAAGAAGTAGTAAAAGTTTTTAAAGCATTTTTCGTAGAGTTTAAATAAAATTGTTAGTTTATTTTTAATTGCTCTGTGAATATAACGTGAATTTGTGATTGGCGTGACGTGGCCTAAAAGAATAAAGATGAAATTAATTGAGTGAAGGATATAAGCTCGCTGGCATTGTTGGAATTAATATGTCTATTAAGTATTGGTTCCCGTTTACTTAGAATCGAGAATGGATAAAGTATTACTCGACTTTGTTATGAAAATAACGTAGAATAGAAATGTTTGAAAATCTCCCACTGCGCAAGAGAATAAAATAGTAAGAAGTCGTTTCGTTAAGAAACATCACTGGAAATATACTGATTTAATCTATTCTGTAAATAGCACACCCTTTCCTCTTCTGGTTATAGTTTTAAAAATCGAAATAAGCGAACGATCGAAAAAAAAAACCAAAAACGACTAATTTTCGATTTTATTTTAATTCTGTGCTTCTTTATTTACTTTTTAGGTTTCATAATATGCCGCCAAATTATAAGCGGTACGATTACTTATTATTCTATTTTTCTTTCATGAATCACGCAGTTTTCATGCATCCGTTCAAAACTCTTGCCTTGTTTTTCGTTTGCCATTTTAGGTCTCTTTCTTAGACGTTTTTAGCACAAAAAAAAAGAACACTGACACGAACACACCAACCGAAGAAACACACAGCCAAACAAAACAACTGTCATAGTGTATCTATTAGTAATCGATGCTCGAATCAGACGTATAACGAAACAACCAGTTGTGCTTGTACATGCGAATGAAAGACATCGAGTAAGAGGCGTCGTTTTCATTATGCTTTGTATACGCAAAAAAACCTTAGCTAGAAAAGAGCGTCCAGGCGACCAGTAGGAACCATGGCTTTTTTAGAATCGAACCATATGTATATGCCTTGCGTTTATACTACTTTAGAGTATCGGCGCTAAAACGCACGCGCAAACATAATCCAAGATGTGGCGAGGCTCTGCGCTTTCGATTCCGCGGCGACGGCCAAGAGAAAAGAAGGAAGCGCTCAGTATCGCCACATTGCGAAACGAGAGAGTCCGCTGCATTCGGATCCTGTATGCGACGATGTGGTAGTGAGTCATCATCCGAGATCCAAAAGAAACCCAAGCGCGAATCATCATTATTTGTATTAGAGCGCCGCATCATTTTCGACGGCCAGAAAGTGATGTTTTAATAGATTCCGATGTGTGCTGAGTTTGCGTGCGTGAACTGTGTGTGCTATTTTTAATTGCTCTGTAATAATACGCTTTCTCGAGCTCTACTTTTGGAGCCTTGTAAGCGCTCCGATATTTACTCGTTCGACCCTAAAATAGTATCAATTGGCTAGAAATGACTTTTACAACATGCTATTTTTAAAGTTAATGTAAACAATTTTAGTATATGTCTTTACGAGAAACCTTGAATTACAAGTGTATAAGCTTTGGAATTTTTCCAAACTATCGAAGACGCCTTTAAGTAAACGACGATTTACTCGATTCTCCTTGAATTTTCATTCTAAAAACGAAACATTTAAAAGTAGCATAAAAATCGAATATCCGCACAAGCTTCACCGACGCACACCGAGCAGCACACCTCGGCCCCCCATATATCCTCCAATACGAATATATCCCCCCGTTACCCACAACCGCGGTCGACTCAAACTAAAATCGTCGTTGCGTTTCTCGGGGGGCCGCCGCAGCCACTACTCGAGCCCGCCGCCGGAGAAGGAGCTGTGCGTCGACGGCGAGCACCGGAGCCGCAGGGACATGTCGCCCCAGGGCAGGAAGCGCGCCGCCCTCATGAGCACGCGCGAGCAGCCCGCCTCCATTTCCGGATACCATCATTACCGAAAGGTCAATTTCCGACAGTTCTCCGTATGTATACTCCACCATGTGTCTTTTAAATCTTTATAGAGTGCGAGAGAGGAAGGCCGAATGCGTCTGCGGGTGTCTGGGGAATGGTGTGTGTGTGTGTGTATGTGTGCGCTTTGCTTTTTTACGTGTAGATTCGTTTGGAAAGTCTTTACTTGTACGAAACTGGCTTGTAACTGTTATAATTTGAATTGTTTTTATTGTGCTTAAATACCCTGTTGGAAGCTTTCACTGTTATTTGACCAATTTTTGGCGAATTGTTTGTAGATTGGCTAAATTTGGTCATCTATTAGTGAAATGGCTAGAAAACAGGGTATAATCAGCAAACAGATTCGTCTTATCGAAGCACAGTTTTTTTCAATCTTCTCAATGTATTCACTTTTTTCTATATAGTATATAATATATTCGTTAGAATATTCCAGTAGTCCAAGCACGGTAAGAAACAGAAAGCACCACCGACTCTTCGGAATCGGCGTGAAAATCCCGTGATTTCTTACCGTGCCGCAGCCCACCGGGCAGTATAGAATATATATAACGCGCAAAGAGGCCGAAAATCCTCGTAAGACCGGCGGTAGATCTCGCTTCCTCCCCCCTCTCGCGGTGGTGAGTAACGCTCTCTCCGGTTGCTGTTTGCAGGACGAGCCGCACCGGGCGGTGCTGAGCCACAGGTCCCACAGCGCCGTGCCAATGGACTCGCCTAGCTTACGCTACAGGGAACGCTCGCAGAGCCCCGCCGGTCATCGCTCGCTCTCGCCGCCGGACCACAGGTCCATCCCCTACTCGTCAGCGTACATGTCCGCGAGGTCTGACCCACATGCATATAAGTTTTATCATTAAAGTTGTCGCTGTGCTTTTCTTTTTAAATGCTGGCTGAAGTAATGGTAGGATCGAGTTAACCCTGAAATGTGTTTTGCAGATTTGGATCGAGGTCCGCCACGGCGACGCCGACCGGATCGCCTAAAAAGCGCCAACTGCCTCAAATACCAGCCAACTTGCACGCTGCCCTGAAAGAACGCGTCGCTCAAGATCTGGAGGAGAGAGCGAGATTCATAAGACATCGAAACCGGCCAATGCACACGATTTACAGGAGTACGCTGGGAGGTACGTTGACGCTGCATTTTTTTGCTACCCGAATTCAGTTACCGAGCGAGAGGACTGCATCGATTTCGTGCAGATTTTCACAATGTTTTTGATATAAAGTACACAAAGTGTCAGTTTATTGATTGAGCAGTCAGTGCCAAAATAGATTATGTTCCAAGCCAATTTTATCTTAAGTTCAATATGGACTTTCGTAACACGCAAGTAGGTGAAGTTATTTCTTCACTCGAGGGTAAAAATAGAATGCAAAACAACGCTGGGGAAAAAAGTTTGAGACTCCGACGCTCGAGCGACTCGGAAAAACCACGAATCGATTAACCCAACAAAAATATCTCCTCTTAAAACACAAATCGAAAATTAAGCGCATCTTAATTCAATCGACCAGTTCATTAATTCGACTCGCACAACGTTTGCAGGTTGGGAGAGGCGGTACAGCGGACTGTCGGACTCGGACCTGCCGTCGATGGCCCACGATCCTCACTCGCTGTCGCACAGTCACGTTCACCGCATTCACAGATCGCGACGGGGCCACATTAGTCCCGAGAAGGACGTGCTGGCCGACCTCGGCGACTCCGACATGGAGAGCATCGCCTCGGTCACGAGCAGTGCCTTTAGCACACAATCCGAGAGGCCGAGGGGCTCCAGGGGATTGATGTGAGTATCCATTCATTCACACCACTCAGTTATCAGTCTCTCACCATTATATATATATCTCACGCATCGATTGCTCACCGTACAGAACTCACATATATATCAGATAAGAAAAGTCTAGAGCTCTCAGACTGACGCCGCGATCATATCACCCAGGAGATCGGATATGCAGATCTCTCTCTTTCTCCGCCTTAGTCTTCGGATTGTAGTTTTTCGTTACTACCGTATCAACACGATGATGTATCGACGCGAATTTAGAAGGAATAGTCTGATAGCTTGAGCTTGCCTCGACAAGAGAATCCCTCAGTTAAATGGACATTGCGGATTGGATTGCGTCCCTAGATTTAGAACTAGTTTATAGTTACTTATACGCAGCTCGCGCCCTGCCTGCTTAAAACTGCTTTACCCCTCCCCCGCCCCCGTCAACGTTAGTTATCCCTGGCGACTGACTCTGAATTAGGTTTAGATACTTTAGATACTAGTTTGACTTTAGCTGCACTTCCTAATGCACTGCGCCAATGTCCATTTAATGGCGATTTCCAAATCAATTGATATGAATATATACAACAACAGATTAAAAGAGCGTCCCATTCTGAGAGATCAGGGATCGGTGCGCAGTGTCGGTTGAACGGCTTTTCAGTTGTCGCGGTTTCAGTTATTTTTTTTAACCACGCACACGCGTTCTACCTCACTCTGCAACTCTCTGCACAGCTTTCGCAATTTCAGTTACTCGTTCTCTGTTCTCATTATTATTATTATTCACAAGCATAAGTCACGCGTACCCTGATTTGATCCGCGCGGTAGATTTTTCTTAAACGAAGAATTTGAGTTTCATGTCGTTCGATCGACCAGAAGCGACTTGAGCATAGCCATTGTTTAGCTGGCCTATATGCTAAGCGAATCGCCGAATGAAAGAATGGGGCCCCCTGCAAACCCCTCACACAATGACTCAACCATCACCAAAACCCAAAACAACAGAGACAATTTATATAAAAAAATCTTTATATTCTAAACAAAAAAATAACGCTGTAATCTTAATTTGTACATTTGATGATGAAAAAGGAATGGTGCAACTCTATATGAACAAAATTGTTTGCAGACCGACAGTTAAAAACGTTTATATACCCGGTGTCGTATCCCCGATGCCCCTACCCCCTAGGCGCGCTAGGCGCAAGCACCGTCTTAGGGTACCCTGCAGTGAATGCCATTGCCCGAGTACAAATCCCTGTAAGCCTAGGAGCAACTACCACCCCAACAGCAAGCACAACTACCATCTTCCCTCGCACCACAATCCCCTCGTACGGAGCAAGTCCGCAGTCGTGCGCTCGCTTTGCAAGAGGATGCGCGCCCCCTTCACGCGCTCCCACACCGTCGACGAGAGCGTCCTCCGCTACTACAGCCCCGAGACCAGCGAGTACACCGTCGCCGACAGTCTCCTCCTCAAGCCCGAGACGCTCTCCTCGCACCGGCAGCGCAACCAGCGCTCGGCCGGCAAGCACCGCATCCCCGAGATCTACGTCGAGGACTGCCTCAGCGTCAACTTCAACAAGCGCCTCATCGAGAAGTTCCGCGAGAAGAACAAGCGCTGGGGCGACATACGAGTCGCCTCCTCCGCCTCGTCGCCGCCCTACGCGCCCGCGCACCACCACTTTGCCACCTCGCACCGGAGGTCGCGCAGCTGGCAGGACCGCAGCACTCGCGCCAGCAGCAGAGCCGCCCTCGCCGCCGCCTCCCTCACCAGCTCGGCCCTCCTCGGCTCTGCCGCACCCGCCACCACCAAGAGGCGCTCCCTCTTCAACTGGATCTCCAACACTCCTCGCCTCGACTACCCGTCCGCGAACCACAAATCGAGCATGCGTAGATCCCTCCTTTCCTCCAAGGCGCGAAGCTTCGACTACGACGTCGCCTGCTGCGCCGACGGCGCTAGCTACGCTCAGCCGACCACGGCGACGACGGGACGAACGCGCCGTCACGCATTTGGCCATGGACTATTGTCGCGCAGGAGCCGCAGCTTCGAGTACCAGAGCATATCCGGCAACATATTCAGCGACGACAGCCTCCAGACCGCCAGGCAGAAGATCAAGAAGAACCTGTCGCTCAGCGACGAGGGATACGGCGACAAGATACCGGCGCTCGGGGATCGGAGCAAGTCCTACTACGACAACAACGGCGACAGCAAGCTCAAGAGGGACCTCAAGAAGAAGAAGATGCGCCAGAAGGACCTGCGGATACTCGTCGACGAGGACGACGAGGACAATCTCTGCGTGGAGCTGCCGCTGCCCCAGCCGAGGTTCATGTACGGCTACGACTCCGAGCTCAGCTGCGGAGAGACTGAAATCTACCTGCCCACCGAGTACGATCCTCGCAGGGAGGACAGCAGCAAGCGAAAGTACAACGAGTTCCTCAGCCAGGACAGCTGGCTCAAGTCGCCCGACAAGAGGCCCAAGCCGACCGGGCAGGCCGGCGGCCTCGACAACGAGGGCTACGAGGGCCCCGCCGACGGGAACGAGCACATCTACTGCAGCATCGACGAGCTCGGCAACGCGCAGCAGTACCGCAGCCGAGCAGCGCAGCAGCCCGACTACAAGGCCGAGATCGAGCAGCTGTCCAGGTGGCGACGCTCCTCGCCGGAGCGTCTGCCGCAAGACCCGAGTCTGCCCTACGAGGACAGACGAGCGAGCGTGGCGCCGCGCAGGCGCACGAAAAGCAACGATTCCTACCTCAACGCCGATCGCGCCCTCTACGACAATTGGAACGTCGTCGACGAGGGCTACGACGACACCGCCGATCGCTACTACGATTACGACGAGCAACGAAGGAGCACCTCCTACGACGACTACAATCGACAATCCGTTAGATACGACGAGTACGTAGACGGCTCGTCACCGGGGAGACAACGAGACAGCCTGGGCTTGGCTCGCGAGGCGACGATCGCGACCGAGCCCTACTACGAAAATGTGCCTTACGCGAGGGACAACAGCCTAGCTGTGCCCAGCTACCACGAGAGTAAAAGAATGACGCTCGGACGCGCCGAATCCACGCCCATCCTCCACTCCGACGAGGACTACGGCTTCAGCAGGCCCGACGAGCAGCACCCATCCAGAAGGAGCCGTCAGCGTCGCCGCAGGATCACCAGCTGCCCCGAGAGCAGGGAGCTCGGACGCTACGCCGCCGACGCCGACGTAGCCGCGCGCAGATACTACTACGACGACGAGCGAACGAACCTCGTCCTCAAGTCGGACGAGGAGCTCGGCTCCATGGAGACGGTCATCGACCGAAGGTACGACCTCAGGGACGAAGGCCCCATGTACTACGACGACTCCAGGTACTACCGTACGCACAACCGCGAAGAGTCGGACAGCCGCTACCGGACCCGAAGAAAAACCAGCTGCCCCGACTGCCGGGAGGAGATGCTCGAGATGGAACGCGCCCGGCAGCGCAGACACGAGCGCCGCGACTCCCGACGACGCAACAGCAGCTGCCCCGAGGCCCGCGACCTCGAGGCCATGGAACGCAAGCAGCAGCAGCAGCAGCAGCAGCAGCAGCAGCAGCAACAACAACCGCCGCCACCGCCAGCAGCAGCCGTCAAGAGGAACGTGGCCATCAGCGACACCCTCGAGTACTACGAGTACTCGATGGAGAGCGAGAGCCAGTGCAGCGAGAACTGCGGATTTGGCCCGTGCGATCCACGTAGGCCCCACGAGCGAGCACCCCGCCCTGGTAACGCTAATTCAAATCTCTTTGATTCCCAAACCGCTACCTCCGACACTGCTAAAAACCCGCGGACCACCACCACCACCACCACTACCACTTACGACGACCATCATCATAACCACTACCACCACTACCACCACTACCGTCACGACCACCGTCACGAACGCGATAATAATCCACCGCAACCACCACCACCACCACCACCACCACCGCCGTCAATGGCCCACGTGACGAAAATGCAACTGCGCCCCGCTGCGATAACGAACTACGGCGATTACGAAAACCTCGCCGCCGATTGCGATTGCTATTGCGATTGCGACCCGCCGCCGCGTCGCCGCTTGTCGCGGATACAAATGATGGACGACGATGATCCACATCGTCCGACGCGTCGCCACGACGACGATCGTTCCAATAATCGACGCTCGTCCTCTATGCCCGAATGCAGTGACTACGCGAGCCAGAGCAGCTCTTATGAGAAGCCCGGCAGGTATCCCATCGAGGATAGCGAGAGGCGCAACGGCAGCGTCAAGAGGGGCCAGTTCACGAGGAGCTTCAGCAATGCTGACGCCCCCACGGACGAGAAAGTCGGTGAGTCCTCCTCCAGCTGTTTATCTCTCTGCACGCTTCTCTCTCTCTCTCTCTCTCTCTCTCTCTCTCTCACTCGCTGTGCTTAGTGTGTCTTATAGTTCTTTTGCTTTACGGTATACTTCGTCTCTCGCTCGTTTCGAGTGTCCGCGGGGGGGGGCGAACTTTTCCGTTTCGCGGAAACCTTCAAACGATCTTATACTCTGTGCTTGACACTTGGCACTCTGCCGAAAGTGTCCGCGAGATATATACGCCGTTCGGGCGCTGCCGACCGCGAAAATTCAATGACTCGCACGTATATCTTGTAAATAACCGGGGAGACTAACGAAATGCACCTTTTTTTTAATATATATATATATATATATATCTTTATTTACACGTTACTGCAATAATCTTTTTCTCCTATCTTCTGTCACGCTGTGCTTTTGTTACTTTGAAAAAGACAATTGTTTTTTTTAAACGAATAGGTTGCAGCTTTGCATCAAACGACGTTGCCACCCGACCACATGAATTTTGTTTGCCGATAGAAAAATCCTTGGTTCAACCGCTTTATTAATTACCTAGTGTTTTATATTCTTACATACTCATATTGCAGCACTCTCACACATCAGGCTAACCCGATTCTCGATACCTTGTAGAGGAAGTCTGGCCGGAATGAATGAAAACGCCCGTGTTACACTACACAACACGCGCCGTTCTCCTAGAAAAACCGTTTGATCCATGTACTCGTAGTTGAGAAAAAGAAAAAAAGCGTGATAAAACCGCCGAAAATATTCCTTTTACCCCCGACAATCCGAAAAACGTCCGGAGAGTCCTTCCGCCGAAAGAAAAAAGTAACATTCCTTTGTGATGACGCAGATGGGAGCCTGAGCGACACGGCGGTGGGCCTGCACGTGGAGGAGAGCGCGCGCCGCGGCCGCAAGAGCTCGCCGAGCAGCAAGAGCGGCAGCGGCAGCAGCAGCGGCGGCGGCAGCGCGGTCCAGTATCCGCCCGGCATGGGGAAGAAGAGCAACAGCACCAGCCAGCTATCGGCGACAGGTAACCAAAGAGCAAAAGCCTATGTCTTACGTTCACGTGTTACATTTCATATATACAATATATATTATATATATCTTTGCTTGGAGCGACAGTCGTTTTTTTTTTTTCGTCTTCTGTTCCGTAGAGGGCAGTTATTTTATATAGACACTCTATAATTATACCTTTCTCTTTTTTTTTCTTTCACTATATATACATTTTATTATATACGAAAGTAAAGAGATTTTTTAGAGACCTGTGTAATTCATTCAATTGTGATATAGATATGTTTTTTCAGTTTTGCCTAGGGTTTATACAATAATGAACTTCTTTTTTTATTTTTTTTTTTCTTAAAAAATTGGAATTTCATTTTACTAGATAGTCCAAAAGAAGTTGTAATTTCTCAAGTAATATTCATCTAAATATGTTAAATATTCTATTGTTAATTACGTATATCAATGAGACTCACACTCACACGCTCACACTCACACACCAAACCACCAAACGCCATAGAAAAAAAGCGCAAAAGGCGAAAAGTAAGAAAAGACAAAAGAGATTAACGATAGACCCGTGTGTGTTCCTCTCTTCCTCCCCCCCTCCCGGACGGTGTGCGGCGCCGATCTTAAAAGTGGGCGAGGAGGGTCGCAAGCGACGGCTCGGTTTCGGCAAGAAGGGGAAGTCGTCGTTTACAGTTCACAGGAGCGAGGAGGTGCTGCCCGACCAGACGCAGACGGACACGGCGAGCGGCAGGAGCGGCAGGCAGCCGAGCTCCGCGAGCAGCGACGGCGAGGCCGAGGGCAGCGGCGACGGCGACAGGTCGACTATCACGCAGAGTCGCTATATGAATTACCTCCCCCCCCCCCCTGTTTTTGCAGGAGTATACGTATTATAGTTTGCGCTTTTCAGCCGCGGCGCCGGACTAGCCGGGCGCCGCTAGTCTTTTTCTTTGCCGTTATTATCTCGATATTCTCTCGACGTAACGTGAGCGGGTTCGATCCTCGATTTCGACCGTCGCTTTTGGACTTGGGGAGCCTTCGGTGTAGGTGCTTTTTCAGTAAAGGACATTGTTGGACCGCGAATTTCAGTTAATTTTTCTTGAACAAAAAAATTAAAGATGCTGCGAAAATGGTAAATTTTTATACAGAATCTCACGAGGCTCAGTTTAAAGAAAAAGTTAATTGTTACTTTTTACCTTTGTACGAGGAGAAGAATTTTTTACGAGTTAAGAGCCTTCGACGATAAATAGTGAGTACAGCATCCGCAAGAAGAACAAGAATAACTGACAAAACCACAGTAACAATATTGAACACACAAAGTAACATGTTTTATATAGGAATGTCTTGTTTTTTAGATGCCATGCAAAGTAATGTAGGTCTGCCTTTGAAACGGAGTGTGAATATTTAACTTGGAAAGTCGATCTTAATTTCGAAAATTTTCCATGAGCCAAGTTTGTTTGTTTTTTTTTAAGTATGAGAAAAGAAAGACAGGCGTTTGCATAATTCATACTCCCAAAGTAGACAAAAATATTTACATCTTTCGAGGGAAGCCGGAAAACAGAATTTCCATCAAGAAAATTTTGACTTCCCTCCTCGAAAAAAAGACGTCTTTTTATAGTTTTCTAGCTGTCATGTAAAAATTGGGACGGAATAACCTAGAATTCAATTGAATTACATCACGAGTAGTATCGTGGAAAAGCATTTTTTTCATTTTTTTTTTCAAAGTACGAAACAGAACGAAAGTCAGTAACATAAATTATACATATATATATATTCATGCACGGAAAATGTCTTTTTTAAAGCAGGTGAGAATGATTTATTCGTTCGATTGTTACTGAAACCATTAAGCCGCTTGTATTTTAAGTAGACGCAGATTGCAAGCGTATTTTATACATATATACATTTATACTTATATCATATTTTTTACCCTATATATTGAAAGAATGTTGAAAACTTACATCTGAATAATATACGGATCAGGTGATAAAATTTTCCATTCGTTTCATAATACGACGACGAAAGTCATTTTGTACATTATATTAAACCTAGTTATTAGACATTAGAGTAGTTTAATTAGATTTTTCATAGCAAAACTTATATATATACAATATGAAGTTATTTCGTAATTAGATTAGTGCTGATGATAGAGCGCTAGACGCCTGACACTTTTAGTTTAATTATTCAATTTTTTACTGCTAAAGCAGCTATATTTACTCCATAATAAGCAGGTTAACCAAGAAGATTCGTTTTAGGACTGAAAGTTAGGGGTTCACCTGAATTCAGTAGTAACAGTCGAGTTGAGTCAGACGCCGAAATCTACGAATTGCCGTCGTTAAAAGACCTATAAAAAACACACGAGAACCTTCGAGTGAATCCCCACACTCAACACCGACTCCTCTCACAACACCACACGACAAAATAATAAAGATATTGGACAAATTCTCAACTCTCGAAGCAAAGCCACCCAAAGAGTAAGAGAGCGAGAGAGAGAACACGAAAGGAAGGAGAAAGAGAGAAAGAGAACGAAAAAAAGCACCCCAACAAACAGAGATAAAGACATAGATAGATAGAGTGAGAGAGAGATAGAGAGAGAGACAAACCTGAAGACACAAAAACCCGATAGTCAGCCGGTGTTTCTTTTTTGTTTTTCTCCTCCCACGCATCGACTTAGAATGCGGGGGCGGCGGCGGCGGCGGCATCTTCATGGGCTCGAGCCTGATGGGCCTGAGCGCCTCGAGCGGCAGCTCGACCACCGGCCGCAAGCGGAACAGCACTCCGAGCAGCATCCAGCGCTCCCAGGAGGTCATGCCCACCTACCAGAGCTACCACCAGCAGCACCAGTACCAGCAGCAGCAGCAGCAGCAGCATCATCAGCAGCAACAGCAACAGCATCATCATCATCAGCAGCAGCAGCAGCAGCGCCTAGTGGCGCCGAGTCCCAGCAGGCCCTCGGGCAGCGGCTCCTGCGCCAGCGATACCGCCGGCAGCCTCAACTCCATCTCGAGCTCCGAGGGAAGCTCGTAAGTAGTCGCACATGCACACGACACGGACACACGCACGTATACAACAAAAAAACACGCGGGGAAACGGCAGGAGAGAGGGGCAAAGAAAACTGTGTATGGACATGGGGGGCGCGACGAGAGGCTGCTCTCTGCTATGAGGCTCTCGTTTATATATATATATATATTATACGCTTTCGACGTTTCTTTTGCGTTGTGTATCAACTACTCGGACGGGTGATGGGTGTATGATCTCGGAGACTTTCTCGTTTTCGCGAGGAAAATCTGTGGTTTTTTTTTAATCAGTATATTTATTACGCCAAGTACAATCATACACGTGTCACTGCTGTATTAAAAACGTATGTTATAAATACATCACTGTCTCTTTTGTATACCTGTATAAATTTCTCTCTGTCTTCTACTTCTCACTCTCTCACTTGTTCAGAGTTTATTACTGGGAATTTTCTATCAATGTATATTACGTTTATCGACTCGGTAAGCGAAAACAAATTAATGTTACTTTCAAAGTATGTGCTTTTCAGAATTATCAATGTGTTGAATTTGAAAATTTGCCAATTTTAAGGGAAATTAATTGGTTTTCGTTTGCCGTTTGCTCTTTTGCAAGGTCTTATGATGCTATCGATGGATGTTTCTTTTTTTTTCTCATATGATTTCTATTTTGTACGTTAACTGTGTAATTCACCTTGCAAAAAATGATAGATGTCACTTTATCGGCGATGAAAATAGGTCTTGTATAGCGTAAGCTTTACTAAAATTGTGTAAACTCTCTTTTGTATATCTTCACTTTGAAAATCTGTATCTTCAGACTATACTCAAAATATTGATCTACGATTTTCCGACTTCTTTTCAATAATTTGTATTGTAGACTAATGTTTTAGTGTTGTTAGATTAGTCGATAGTCTAATACATCTTATGCTAATCTAGATAAATCTAATTATAAATGTTTAGAATCGCAATATTGATTATTCTTGTACAAAATCAATGTAATTCTCAGAATTCAATGTGCAAGAAAGAATTGATATTACAAATACATAATCTCTTCAACAATTTTCTTGACTTTAAATGACTATGCATAAATAATCGTAAGAATAAGAAGGTATATAAAATTATTTGTGTAAAGATGGAAAATCAGGTTGGTAAAAAGAAGCTTTATAAATAACCAATCCTATCCAATTATTAAAAGGAATAAATCAATGTTACAGTCAAACCAAGTTAGATTTCCAACGTAGAAAAATAAATATCAAGTGTCAATTGTTAAATATTTATATAGTCGAGTAAAAATCATGTATATTTAAGTATAGGAATAATATAGTGTCGCCTGTACCTTTTCCTGCTTGTAAGCTTACTGCCAAGATTAAGCTATTTTATTCGCTTTTTTTTACTATTTACCTATTTAGCACTCTGTTTTAAGATTTGACAAGTTTTTTGTAATGGGCATGAGAAAACTATTTTTGCATATTTTAGCACGCACCTTCGCCTCTATATATATTAATTGAAGAAATCCTGAATAAATCGGGAGATTCGAACGAGTTGCGGCCGTCGCATTTGTGAATAAATTTTTATAAACACTTCGAATGACTTTAACGATTTCTTACCAAACCGAATTTTTAAGAGCAAACGAAAATTTTTCAACTTCAGTTTGGTAATTCGTAATACAGTTCCTGGAACTACGAGGCTCGCAAGTTTCAAAATCATTCGAACCGTAAAGTGAGTTCAATTCCATGTGCAAAGATACATTATTAAAATAACACTGTGCAACGTCGGCGAAATTATAGGTTTAAAATGCACTAGTAATCAATTAAAAATATGTTTTAAAAGTTTACAGAGCCCTTTTTTGTAAAGCTCAGGTAGAAGTAAGAATTTTATTCTGAATCTAAACTTTTATCGTAATTAGAAACAAAAGTATCCTTCAGTAAACTGGCGCAAAATTCCGAAATTAAATTTGGCAGGTGCGTGTGGAATGCGTTTATTTTGCATGTAACCAAATACTTGTAAAGAATCAAGAATGCATTGTTTTTACTATACTATCATCTTCGATCAAACAATTATTATGTGTGGATCTCTGTATGTATAACTCTTTCACCTTGCAAAGATGCTGTGCTTAAAAAATATCTTAAACTCGTATCAGTAAACAGCATTCTTGCAAGTACACTGTACTCTAAACTTTACTCTAATTATATACTTACAATTTGCACACTTGTACACATTGTACTTTTGAAAACTAAACCAACAATCAGTTCTTCTTGTCCTGAGAATGATAACGATAATCGAGCCTTCATCGTCGACATCACCTATATACTATGCATAATTAATAAGTGTAAAGAATCTTAAATGGTCCTTTGTAATTTGAACGACTTCGTCGAAGGCTAAAGAAAACCTATCCGGTGTGAGCCCCTTTAATATTATTGTCTCTCAAATAATTTTCGCTATACCTTTCACTTTAAAAAGACCTTCTGTATAACCACCTTTTACTATCCTTTATATATATATATATATTATGAAAAATTTTTTATCTCGCAAGCCTGTTTTTCGGTCACTTTTCAAGAGAATATCGATGCTTGTGCCTTATATTCCTTTTACTTTTTTTGTGACTCCTTTATTCTGTGTATTTATCTCTGGTAGAAATTTCGCTATTTATATATAAACATTCTAAATATCTATCCGTGCCTATTCAAATTGCTATCTCTAAAAATATTTCTCTAAAATAAAAAAAAACTTAAAAAGCCAATAAAAAGTGAAAGCATGCTCGAACCCCAAATTTCCACCAGGGAACCCGAAACATTTTCAAATCAGCGCCAATCTCCAAAAGGCGCATTGTTTGAAAATGTAAAACCCCTCCCCCCAAAAGTACGTCGGCTTAAAACTCTGGGAATCGCGAAAAAGCAAGCCTTCCCAAAATTTTAATCCGGCAGAAGTTCAATCTCGAAGAGCCTCTACTAATTCTTGCTTCCTTGAACAAAAAAAAAAAAAAAACAGTTGGTCGCCGAGTCTGCGGATGGCGGGTGAAAGCGGCCAGCTGAACGACTTCATCGAGGGCCTGGGGCCCGGTCAGCTGGTCGGCCGACAGGTCCTCGGGGCCCCGTCGCTCGGTGACATCCAGCTGTCGCTGAGCACCTCCAAGGGCTACCTCGAGGTCGAGGTCGTCAGGGCCCGAGACCTGCAACCCAGACCCGGCAGCAAGCTATTGCCAGGTGAGTGTTTGTCTCTTTGCTATTGATCGCCGATCGATATCCTCCGGAGATACCGGCGGCTATAAAAAGAATATGCTATTTTCGCTCGCAGCTCCTTACGTGAAAGTCTACCTCGTGAACGGCAAGAAGTGCATAGCGAAAGCGAAGACGACGACGGCGAGAAAGACGCTGGAGCCGTTTTACCAGCAGCCCCTGGCCTTCAGAGAGAACTTCCAAGGATGCATATTGCAGGTAGGACCGTCGCCCAGAGGGATAAATTCAGAAATTACAAAGCGGACGCGGGTATAAGGTTATAAAATGTTGTCGTCTTTTCGCAGGTGACAGTGTGGGGCGACTACGGCCGCCTGGAGGGGAAAAAAGTGTTCATGGGCGTAGCCCAGATCATGCTGGACAATCTGAATCTCAATGAAATGGTGTTCGGCTGGTACAAGCTATTCGGCACCACGTCCCTGGTCAGTGGGCCACCTTCTCTAGGCTTGTCGCGTCGCTCGTCCGCCGCCTCCCTCGACTCGCTGAAATTCTGAAACGAGCTTTCGCGCGACTCGATCAGCACTAGTCGCGCGAGCCTCTTCTAATGACGAAAAAAAAAGAGAGCTTCATTGAAAAAACCGCATATTGCGCAAAAGGCAGCTTATTCCAAAATTGAACGAAGAGAGGGCAGGCTCAAAAACGTGCGACGCTCGATAAACTTTAAAAAAAAAGAGAAATGAGTGCGAGTGCGAGAGAGAGAGAGAAAGAGAGAGCGAGCAATGTCTATAAAAGCTAAGATCTTACTTGAACAAAAAAAAAAAGAAAAGAAAAAAACGTAAAGATTTAAGTAAAAAAAAATTGATTGAAATAAAAAAAAAAAAAACACCACTAGCACATCACATGTATCACGACAGCTACTAGTCTGTGTCTTGACTATTAGCGGTAGACGTAGAGCGGCGATCATTGTTCCTGCAGAGCGCCAGATAGTTTCATTAGGTATGCACCGAGTTTCAAGGCATCGTTCGTAGATTCAGTTCTGTCTGTCTGGCCACTTATTATATAACCTTTGACTTAAACTTTTAAACGCCCCGATGCAGCGGGGCAGTAATCTTTTTTTTTCCTCCTGCTTTCACCTCGGGACCGACGCCGGTATTTAATGTTCGCGTTAAGTACCGGTGGGTTTCGCAGTTTACCAGCGTAGTTTTTTCACTTTGTTTACTTTTTTTCGTGTATATATATATTAATCCTTGTTGAGTTTTTTTCTTTTTATCAACCTTCGCACGGTATAACTCTTGATTTTTATAGCACTGAAAAAAAATTATCATGAATCGAAGAAGTAGTTGGATGGTAATTCGATTCAGAGTAATTTTTATGATCTGATGTACATCACTTTCCCTTAAAAATCTGACTAAAATCTAATGTATAAACGTAATTGTTTTTTAGCTGTATAAAATAAGCAAAGTCTTGGATTCATAATTTTTTCTCAGAATTTTTATTATTAATTAGAAAAGCAACTAACCACTTTTAGCAATTTTGGATGATCAAAATGTGTATATTTGAGAGTGAGTTTTGTGTTTTTAGTACAATTAAGTTTCCGTGAATGCATCAGTAGAATATTTTCAACGTCACTCCATTTCTGCACTTGAATTTTATAACAATATTCTGCACCATTTACTAACAGCAAACACTTTTACTCTCTGGTTGTAGGCGAAATCTCGAAATCCAATTGTAGACTATATTTACAGTAAAGCAGTAGTGATTTTGTCTACAACTTTGCATTTTTAGTACGAAAAAACCCCACCTGAAATTAAACTAAATGTCATTAAAAAAAAGAAAAAAAAAGTAGAGGAGGTAAGTCATTGACTGTCTGACATTGTCGTTTCTCTCACTTTTAATATACGTGTATCGCAATGCTTTTACAACAAACCAACCATATATAAATACACACGCGTCATCCTCCATATACGTTCCTGTCATCGTGCCTCATATATTCCCAAAAAGATCAGCCCGACTAATCGTTCCAATCTCCCCGTCCTGTTGCAGTGAAACGATGGCAAAGGCCGAACGGACGAGAAGCAGCGGCAGCTATCCCACCTCGTCCGCATAGACTTTTACGTGATGTGCTAAAACTAAAAGTTTCGCTGAAGGAAGACAAGAAAGAGAGAGAGCCAGCTTCTCCAGCCTGCGCGACGAGCGGAAGAACTTCAGTCTACCACAGTCGTGACGAGAAACTAAAAAATTGGTGAAAAATATTATACTGCTGCGGAAGAGGAAGAGAAAGCGTTCTGTATGCGCAGAGAGAGATAAATCGCGGGACGCACTACGATATTTGTACATAAAAACAGGAGGAGGGAAGGCAAAGCGAGGCTTTTCGCGACGCGAAGCTGTATTGGCGGCCGAGCCGCTTTGTTTGATGTCGTCGTCGGGTATACATGCATTATACATAAAAAAAAAAAAATTAATCTACGGATAATCTCAAGTGTAAATACATTTTGCAAGTTCAATGGATGTGTGTGATTGATTGCTTATGCTGCCAGACGTCGATTATAAAATCATCGCACCACAAATTCGACCTCTTTTTCCTTTGAACGCCTCCTTTTGTCTCGATTCTCACAGTGGTTTATTGGTATAGACGCCGATTGATTTTCTACTGATTTCTCGAACACACACACACACACACTTTAGTCAATTAAATCTCTAGCGACTAACGGTATATACCATACCTCGATAATTAAACGCATATTGTTTGTATTTCGTATTTCTAATATATTTTCTTATCGGTGTCTCGAATTTGTGGCGAGAGAGATGGACGCAGTCGGTCTAACGGGGGGAAAGCTTTCTTTCGAGTCTAAAGAGAAAAGGAAACAAAACAAAAAAAATACAAGGAACATTACGATGAATAAAAGAAAAAAAAAACAATATATGCCTTCCGCTAATGTAGTTTCGTGTAAATTTACAGTGAGAGGATGTGAGAGCCGCGAGACCCACGGACGAATATAATGAATTATAAAATATATTATACGAGAACGATGAAAAAAAAAAGAAATCGTTGGGATGTTATATATACATACTATATACCATAACTAACTTGATTTTATACTACGCGCGATACACACCGAGGCATATATAAAAACTGTATATACATGATGTACCGTTCATTTTTCCACGTCCGTCGTCCACGAGGAGAAGGATATATGTTCGACTTGACGTTATATATACACCACAGGCCAGGTTTTTTTCTGCTGTCCGAGCTTCGTTCGAGCCGTCCGAGGAAGCCTCTCTGCTTCCCGATATCGGGATCGCCTGTATTCTAAACGGACGACGGGACACGGGGAGAAGAGAGGCTTCGTCGGCATTTTGATGGAAACACCGCACGATGTAAAAAAACAAACGTGTACCTGCGATATCGCTCGTAACTTATATTATGAATACACACCTACACGTGGCAGTGGGCTAAGCTCTAACTTCCCCCTTTTCCCGTCCCATTCCAATTACTCCAAGCTGCTTTCGTTTCGTCTCTCCATATCAGTTCTGTCCATTTTATCCATACATCCCACATCCATCCGCTCTCGAGCTCCTGTACTTTCATTTCGAACTGCGTGCACACACATATCCAGAGCTAACGGACGATGGAGAGAAGAGGAAGGATCGACGACGGCTCCTCTCACCAAGTTGAGATTATAACCAAGTCGAATGATTCTGTGTAAGTGTGTTTGAGATCTCGTGATGATACAATGGTTACACATGAATATTCGATTGTACATATATAAAAGATTGCTTTTGCATATCTGACGATATACATATATCCGATGCTGATGATATATACTTTGGGTTTGAAATGTCGAATTGCCAATTATTCAAACAAACGAATTTCTGCCAAAGTTCCTTGAACCCAGTCCGCGAACATATAATTATACGTGAAGTTTTTGAATCAACGAAATTCCGAGGAAACAATTTTTCAATTTTTGCCAAACGCGTTCGTTTCATTTTTTTTTTTTTTTTTCAAAATTTAAGACAAAAAAAAACGATCACATTGTAAAAGCTGAGATAATGAACTAACTATATTAAGGGGAACGAGCACGTAGATATCAAACACACACTTTTTACAATCGCCAATTATAATTAAAAGAAAAATTATTTTGTCAAGCAGGATTCGGGAGATCAAGTAAAGAATATAAGAAAAAAAAAAATATGCGGGCTTTATACCTATATAGTTGCAGACCATATCTCTTAACTCGCTACTCTAGGATTGACTAAAAAAATGGACGACAAGAGGCTTCTTTACTCGAGAGAAACGAAGACGTAGGTTTACTTATCATAATAATTAACGAGAAATCAATAGGTGTAATCGACGAGGGGGGGAGGGGGGTGGGGGGGTTGAAGCAACGGAAAAGAACTAACGAGCGCGCAAGCATTTAGCCTGAGCGAGGCATGACGGGCGTTTTTTGCAATATACATACATAACAGGCACACGATCACCTATAGGGATATATTTTCATTTCGAATCGATTGTTTCGTTCGTTTTGTATTGACGATTATTTTCCAGCGGATTTTCCGAACAATAGCTCGAGCCGAGTAAATACGCGGCAGTGTATAAAACACGCGACGAGGCATAAAAAATCATATAGAAATACATAGCCGGAGACTCCGCGAAAGGAGGGACACACACTTTCAGTTTGTAAAAATCCGCCGATCAATCAAGCACCGAACGTAGCTGAAGAAAAAAAAAACTCAATTTACTTAAGAGAGAGAGATACCTAGTATATATACACGTAAAGGGAAAGCAAATAATCGGGGGCGCTCGAGGGACACGCTCAGAGCGCGCAGAGAAACATACCGGACTCCATATCTTGTACGAAATATACAGGTAGTCATTTTTTGATAATTAACTTCTAGAAACTTATTGCCTTTCTTTTCTCCAATAGCGGTAATTAATAACGATTCGGAAGTCGATTCGCGTCGGTCACGTCTACGTGTATATGTACGTAAAGAAAAAACTAGCACTTACTAAAAAAAAATAAAAGCAGAGGTTTTAAGTAAAAAAAAAAGGAAAAAAAAATACGTGTAAAGACGAGGAAACCAAGCAAAACCCACAGCTAAATATAAAGGCAAACATTCACGTAGCGAAGTGAGAGAGAGAGAGAATAAAATTATTACCAAAAAGCGAAAAAAAAGCTCCATATTTGTCGTCGGCGACGCGGCGCATCGCTCGATACACACAGAGAAAAAAAACACACGAGAAAAGACACGCATTCTATATTGTTTAAGGAGGAAGGATATAGAACTTTCGAAATTTCAAATAAAAAAAAGATATAAAGAAAAAAAAAACAAGAAACACGGGGGAACAAATTTCTCGCCCTTTACGGTGCCGATAATATTTAATATGTACATAGGCATGCCTCGATATTGGTAAACGGGAAGGAAGCTAACTATGTTGACTACGAACAGACACATCCTGCATATATAAAATAAAAAAAAAAAAAAAAAAATAAACGACACGCGTCAAAAAGGATCACCGTAAAATATATGAATATATGTTAATAACGAATGAAAAAAATTAATATCTGACTTTGTACCTATATACTAATTAACTTTTAACAAAATAAATAAAAAAAAAAACATCGGGAACGGGAAAGTAGAGAGATTGAAGCGACGTTGTGAGAGAGAATGAGTATACGGGGAAACACGGCTTGGTAAACGAAAAGGAATCAAGTTGATTATATGAGCATATATATATATACATATAGATATATATATATCCTTTGTAAAAACGTTCGTTCCGTTATAGTTTCTGCTCGCCGGTGACTGATTAACCTTTTTTTTTACTTGCAAAAAAACGAGGAGACGTTTTTTATACGGACAATCATTCGAATTCATTTTCGTTTACTGCGAAGAGAGAGAGAGAGGCGTGTTTGCGAGGGAAAGAGCGGAGTGCGAGAGCTTGCTAGACAAAGAGCGTGAGAGGGGTAATACTTTTGTCGAGATGCTGCATCATTTATAATATTATCAGATAAAAGATGCCCCAAAGCCAGATATGGCGCGTGACAATAAAGTGATTCAGATACCACCTAATGTTGTCCTTCTTTCCTTTCATTCATCTTTCGAACGCTGGCGAGAGGCGTTTTTTTTTTTTATTATTTCAGAATTCAGTTTTTCTTTATTTCAGTTATTTGTAGTAAAGAATTTTTTTTTATCCAGGTAAATATGGAAACTTGCCAATTGCAGATAGTTTTTTTTTTTAAATAAAAATCTAAAGTACAATCAAAGACTTTTATTTACATGAATATAAACTCTTTTTTACATTGATAACGGTTTTTATAAAAAAAAGTTTTAAATCATCACAGTTGTAACTTCCTTTTTTGTAAAAGCATAGATTAGATAACTTTAAACTAGGTCACGAAAAAAGAGCTTCGATACTTGAATTTATTTACCTTGTAAATAAAATTAAATATTCAGCAGAAGCATCACACAGTAATGCCTTTAAACTTTAATATTAAGTATAAATCTTATTCTATAAATAAAAGAAATGTACATTGTATGATACAGGAGATTTTATCTCTTACGTTGGATTTTGATTAAATTTAACAGAATAACCACCACTTGCTTCGTCTTTCTGTAGTTGGAAATTATTCGTTGACAGTCCAAAAGGTCTTAAGATCATGTTACCAAGATCCTTTAATTTACCCATCATCTCTTCTTTTAATTTCTCATTTCTTTCTTGTATTATTGGCTCTAGTCTCTGTTAAAAAAGTGATATAAATTATTAATTAATTTCATAAACAAGAAGGTTGTATTCAAAAAGAATTTTTAATAAACTCACTCTGATAGCAAGATTTGACTCGGAATGTGCAGAATCAAAAGTTAATACTTTCTTATAATCTGCTACAGCTTCATCAAGCTTGTCTATTTCTTCATAAAAATGGGCTCTTCTAAGGTAGGCTTTTACATAATTTGGGTCCAGTTCTATTGCTTTTGTGCAGTCTTCAATTGCTGAATTTTTGTCTTCCTAAAATTTTACACTAATAATTAAGTATTACTGTTTCAATTAATAATTTTTATTTTCTTAAATACATACCATAAATTTGGCCTTTGATGCAGCTCGGTTTGCAAACAAAATAGCCCTTTCCTTTTCATATTGTAAAGGACATGTTCGCAAACCATTTGTATAAGCAGTTGTGGCACCAGAATAGTCTCCTTCTTTAAATAAATTATTACCTTTATTTTTTAAGTTCTCTGATTCTATTTTTAATTCCTGTACAAAGAAAATATAATAAATAATAGATATATCTGCCACATTATTTTTGTAATTTTTTAAAATATTAAAATAATTAACTACATATTTAAATGGATATTTAAACATATTGTAATAATTAAACTACTAACATTTTTCTTTTCTTCTGTGAGATCTAAATCTCTGTCTTTGAGCATAACCTCATCGACAAAGTACTCATCCTCAAGCTGGTCGTTTTTTATCTCTTCAGCCTCAGTATCCTTGTCACTTTTATCATCATCTTTTTCTTTTTCTTCATCCTTTGAATAAACATCGTACAACTTCTCATCCTCTGTGGCACTTTCATTTGGAACGATACACGATTTTTCCAGATCTTTCGTCAACTCGTCGATTATTTCCTCGTTTGACTGCACTTTTGGCGGCAGTTTGCAGTCCATCGTGCAAATAATTTCCTTCTTTCGAGATCAATTCCGAAACTGCTCTTTACTTATTAGAGATGCTTTCTCACAAAAACATTTCCTGGAGTCGTGCACGAATGATGATACGACGCTCAACAACGCGAATGATGCATTCTCAGATGAGGTTAGGTTATAATATATACATCACAATCACATTGTCATCTCGTCAATGTGTGGGTGGAAAGTGACGTCACGTAACGTAAAATACGCAAAAATCGTAATAAAATGAGAAATCCGTTCACAAATGTCAATTTTTAAAATAAAATTATGAAAATATGGCAAGTACATTTGTATTTCCTTTAGACAAAATACTAAACTGTGTCTCCGAATTTAAAAAATTTAGATTTATTCGTATTTGATGTTAAACATAAAATATTAGAAAAAAGTATATTTTGTTTAAAAAATAAAAATAATCAAATAATTAAAAACATTAAATGGAACGCATATTTATTGATGCTTAATAAAGGTAATTAACTTATACTATTTTCTATTTTATTTCAAATTTATAAAAAAATAACTGTCATGACTTATTAACCTCTTAATTGTGATCATTATAAATTATAAGATAAATTAATTATGCATGACTAGACAAATAATTCATGATTAATGTTCCATTAAGATTTACACAATGTATAAATAAGTTTATCAAAATTGATTAAAATTATGACACTCACCGAAAAATGACGGTCAAGAAACTCAAGTGCGTGGGTGTAACAGCAGATGGAGATTTCCATTTCCAAAAAATCTGCTGCTTCGTAAGAATTGGGCCTGACAGCATTGGCGTCTTGGAAAAGCGGAAAATGCTCAGACGCCGCTTCACTTCCGGAGAGAAAACCTGCATCCCTGCAGTTTTTACTGCATTGCCCGAGCTGCTTGTCAAATGCGAATTGAGCGACTCGCGCCACCGCTGATTTTCGCCGCTGCGGAACGATCACGATTCGACACGTGCTTGGACCTCGTTTTTTAAAGCAGTGATCGCTTGGCGGATTCCACTCGTGGCCGGGAATAACATTCATCGACATGCACCGGAATCTACTCAGGACCAGCTGGAATGTCCAGGTTACTATTAGGAGGTGCTATGCGAGGTCTAAGATTAGAGTGAGATTCGCGCCCAGTCCGACAGGTTTGTAGTTTCTTGTTTTCTGGACTTTTAAAATTTTTTTTTTTAAATTTTAGCGGTTTTAAGCTAGTGATTCTTAAGTGTTTAGACTTGACAGAAAACTTTGAATCTTTTTATTACATAATAAAAAAAAAACAAAAAAACAAGTATTCATAATTTAATTTGGGTATTAGAAATAATCATATTTTAGTTAAATTTTTCAAATTAATATCTACTAAAAGATAGTAATAGTTAAATATTTTGTTAAAAAAATATTATTTATATTATTATTGATTTTGAAATAGAAGTTTTCCATTTGAATATAGCGTTTTAAAATGTTGCTTTATTTTTTAGGCTATTTACACCTTGGTGGATTGAGAACAGCACTATACAATTATTTATTTGCTAGATCAAACAATGGGTGCTTTATTTTAAGGGTAGAAGATACCGATCAAACAAGACTTATACCTGGAGCCTTTGAACAGCTTCGAGATGATTTGATATGGGCTGGAATTATCCCAGATGAGGATCCAATTCGAGGTGGTCCCACTGGACCCTACATTCAATCAAAACGTCTCGAAATTTATAAAACACAAGTGGAAGTTTTATTAAACAATGGGTCAGCCTATAAATGTTTTTGCTCTGAACGGAGGTTAAAAATGCTGAGAAATGAAGCTCTCAAACAAAGGCAGGTTCCAAAATATGATAACAGGTGCAGGCATTTGAGTGAGGAAGATGTGAAAGAAAGACTGAAGAGAGGAGAAACTTACTGTATTAGATTTAAGGTATTCAGAATGTTTTGTTGTGTCTTATGAATTTTATATAAGAGTTAATGCTTTTTAACTAATATAATTGTAAATTTTTTTAGCTTGTATCTACTCCTGATCCTTTTAAAGATTTAGTTTATGGAGATGTTACTTACGATGCAGAAAATGAAGGTGATCCAATCATTATGAAATCTGATGGATATCCTACTTACCATTTAGCAAATGTAGTTGATGATCATTTCATGGAAATTTCACATGTTTTAAGAGGAGTTGAATGGCAAATTTCAACACCTAAACATTTACTTCTTTACAAGTAATAATATATTATTTTATTTCTTCAATAATTTAATTACAAATTTTTGCATATAATAATTTGAATGTTTTGTAGAGCCTTTGGCTGGACAGCTCCACAGTATGGTCATTTACCACTGATATTAAATCCTGATGGAACAAAGTTATCAAAAAGGCAAGATGATATTAGGGTAGAACATTACAGAAAAGAGGGTATTTTTCCATTAGCCTTAGTCAATTATATAACTGCTGCTGGCGGTGGTTTTGTACGCGATAAAGGCCTATCTCATTGTTATAGTTACCAAGAATTAATAAAACAGGTATTTACTGGCTCAAGTTTCTCAGTATTAAAAACCGATTTTTAATCAATTAAAATTATTATTAAACTTCCATTTTTCAGTTTGATGTTACTAAAATAAACGTTAATTCTAGTAAATTAAATCCAGATAAATTATTGGAATATAATAGGCTAGAACTTATAAATCTTTTAGATAATGAGAAAAATCACAAATTTTTAGTAGAAAGAATTATTAAACTTATTAAGCAAGCTTATCCAGATAGGTAAGTTTTATTTGTATTTATTAACTTAAAAATAAAGAAAAATCATTTTAGATTTTATAATTTATTGTACATTGTTTTTTTAGAGCCCTGGATAAAAGTTTAGAATTAGATCCAGATCATATTTTAACAACACTAAGATGGGCCCAAAATAGACTGTCGAAGCTTAGTGATTTAGTGACGGATGATTTGAAATTTTTATGGATTAAACCCTCTGATCAAAATTCGGAGAATCTGAAATATCGAGAAAAAATCGAAATATTGAGTAAAAGGTTAGAAACATTAGATGAAAGTAACTTTTCTAAAGAATCTTTGAAGACTCAGCTAAAAGAATTCGCTAGCAACAATAACGTTCCGTTTCCTGATTTGATGAAAACTTTGAGGAGTCTCTTAAGCGGCTTGAAAGTATGCTTTTACTTTTTCACATATACTCTATATTTAATCTTTCTGTAATATTTATATATATTTTTTTATTCTTTTAGGAAGGACCAGGCGTCGCAGAAATGATGGAAATTTTGGGAAGAGATGCAACCTTAAATCGCTTAAAACGAAGTCTTACTTAAATCTTTTAGATTAGTTGTTTGTTCACACACTGTATATACGTATTTGAGGTTTTTACATTCCTTCCTAGAAAAAAATAATTATGTATAATTGTACAACATTTAGGTATTTTTACGCGTAAAACTGACTAGTTCTATTCAGTAAATTAAATTATATTTTTTAAGCATTTATAAAGGATTGATATTTGATGAATTGAAAGCAATTTTTCATAAGCTAAATTTTAATTCTTCATAATTCACGAATATGTAAAAGTTATAAATAATTATCAATCTCTTGTAAGTTCTCTCTTCCATCCTCTTTAAGCTAGTCTTGATAATTCATGTGTTCGATAAAGCTTGTATATAATTTATAAAAAATCATGAGTCAATTTTCTAATTTTAAATCTGTAATCTAATTTAGCCTAATTGCAATAAAAATTCCTAGGTGTGCCTAAAAATAATGTATGCGTTTAAAAAAATAAAAGAACGAAATATTGAAACATTCAAATAAAATTACACTACAAAGCTTAAAAATTGAAGTTTATTGTAAGTAAACATCTTTCAAATACACTGAAAAGTCAAAAATTCACGAAGTAAGTGTGTATATGTGTGTATTCGTGTGTGTGATTTGGTTTCAAATTGAAACTTCGTGCTATGAAATTTATAATAATAGAAGACATGTTTTGTATTTTTGTGTTTGTGACATATACAACATTGAATTCAATAAAAATACATTGGTAGATCAGCGAGTAATAAATAACCAACTCGCATTTCATACGAGTCCACGCATTTTGTATGTGATTACATCGATGCACTTATAGAAATGTTTAACAGATGCATAGATTTTTGTATTTTTAGTTCACGTTTTGCATAATTTCTTTTTTAAAAGTGAACAATGAATTTCTTTTTATTTTTTCACGTTAAGGCTTTAACTACTGTAAACTTTTTCAGTAAATTATAATCTAAGGTTTCATAAAAAATTAATCGGAGCATTGCTACCTAGTTTACACCCTAATTAGTAGTTAAAATTTAGTTCCAAAAAAATTTTAAGCAATTACAAATAATTGACTTAAATTATTTGTTTTTATTTTTTGGTAAAAAAGTGTAATTACATAAAACATTAAGAATTAGGAAGACTTAAATAAACCAAATTTGTAAAGAAGGCTGTAGATTCTAAGCGCAGATTGAAGTGTATAAGCTTTGCAATAATAGTGCACGAGTTGTACAAGTTTTAAGTTTTGCAGGTATACAATATGTCTTAATAATCATTTATCACAGTATCGTCAAATATAAATATTGTATTACGTTTCGCACGATAGAAACTATGCTAGAAGATTTGTTTAGTTACGACTTTACACATTGTTTATTAATCGTTAATTATTTGTTCTCTCTACGTGCGTGCATCTTTCTTGTCGTTATCTGTAGAAAGGATTATTTATTTTTTAATTATTGAGTACTTTTAGGGTTACATTTTTTAACGTCATTGCAAAAATTATCTATACTTATAATTTTCAATGATAACAACAATGTCGATTTGAAAGAAATTGCACTTTTTACACGACACCAGACGATGAAAAAGTTCGAAACAGTAATTTTACGGACGAGCCATTGCTTTTTTAAGAGTTTAGAATATATGATGATTTTGAATCTTTCGGACCATCGATTCAGAATATTTTTTATGTTCAGGGACTGAAACAGTGTCTAATTCGTAAATAACGAACGCCTTCTTTAACTTCTTAAATTAGCGTATTTACTTTCTTTGATTTTGAAAGTTATTTTCGAGACTGTTTTAGTTCCTATTTTGCATTCTTTTTTTGTTTTATCGGGAATCGTTCGTGAATATGTACAAGAAATACTATAATAGAAAGGCAAAAGTTTTCGTCCGAAGACTGACAGAGCACATTTCTTTCGAGACAGTCTTCCAGAAAATATGCGCTAAAAATGACAGATTAATATACATTTTTAAATGATTTAACTAATCGTTATTACAAAAAAATGTTTATTGCTACAATTAAGTTGAAAGAATTGAATAACAGAATAACGTAGAAGTAATATAAAGTTAAATTACTTACTATTAAATTTTTATCAAGTACTTTTAGTAGACCAAGTTAATGTTTCGAAGGAAAAGTGATGTCTAGTTTTGAGCGGGTTACGTTACACTTTTTGAGTTTTAGATCATCACAATAATGATGATGCAATATTCTTATAGTTTTAAAAGTTTTTTTTTTTAGTTATTACGAAATATTCGTTTTATTAATTAGTTTTAAGTACGGTGCGTGTAAATTAAAAACAAAGAAACACCGTAATGTTATAAAACATTTTTTTTGGTTCTTTAATCGATGATTTGTCACAAAACAATATTTAGAATAATCACAAATCGGTCAAGATCTTGAGGCAAAAGGAAATTTTTAATTCTTTATTATTGAAACGATGTGAAAATATTTTAACATCTTTTTTTCATTTTCTTAAATAACTGTCGTATTGCAAAGTTTATCGCCAATCGAATATTTGTAGAAATTTGAGTCCAACCCAGTAAATTCCAAGCAATAATTAATACTAATAAGTAAGATTCACATCGATTCAATATTTCAAATGGTTTATACAGCAGATTAATTTGAACACATTGGACAGTGACAATTTTCGTCATTGTTTGAATATGCTGTTTTTTTTTACCTTGACTTTAACTTTAGAACTAAAAGAAACTTAGATCAGGGAAACACTCGAGGAAAACTAAATCGTCAAACCACAACAACGCTCTTTTAGCCTCGCCACTTACAGACTAGAACTGTGCAAAATATCACAAAGAGAATGTTAATAAAGGTAGAGTAGATTAGGTAAATAGATTGATTAAGAATAGTGATTATAGAGAAAAAACACGACTTAAAGAGTTTCTTTTTTACTTATCAGCGTGCACGTTATGCATATTTGCTTATTAAAGTAAACTCACTAAATTGCTTGGAGTTATGTTTTAGAAACGATTAAATTATGATGATTAAAAAACAGTGCTTAACAACTTCATATTTTGATTGTTGAAATCTTAACAGAAACGTTTCACTCCAAAAAATTTATGGAGTATGTCATGAAAATATCAACTTTATACATATAATCGCGCAGTCGATACATCTTTTTCTTATTTTCGTCTTGATTTATCTTAGTAACAATGGAGTTGCGTGTATTTTTGAGGAAGGCGCTTTTGAAAATTCATCTATCTGTCAACGTATGTATGTATATTTAATGCGTGTATACAACTGACAAGAAAACAGAGAGGCACAGTGCAGTCAAGAGAAGATTACGCATTTGTCCGTAACTTCAGGCACTTTTGTGCTCATCGCGCTTGTTATCCAAACGTACAACCCTAGAATTCCACACGCATACTTATTCATTTTCGTATTTCTTTTTGGATTCTGAAAAATAGATTCTCAGTGGCTGTGCGAGTAATATTTTATGAAAACATTATAATTAAAAATAGTTCATTTGTTCGAAATATCAAAACGAAATCCGTTCATTTTAATTCTTAAACTAAAAATTATTTTGAAAGATTATAATTTTCGAGAAATGAGATTCTAGGGCTGATTATTTTTAACATTACTTTAATCGGTATTTCTGTAGTCAAGAATTTTTTATCTTGTTTATTTCAGTATAGAAATTGTATTGAAATAACAAATGGATGAGATAATTCAATGTTATGCCGATTGTTTTCAGCAAATTGCATTTATTAAAGTAACTGTGTGTCGCAGTAAACGAAAATAACTTAATATTTGATTACGATTTGATAAAATTTATTTGTGCATGTAAAACGTTAGTGCAATTAGAAATTATTAATTGTATTTGTTTTATTTACATGGATGTTTGGAAAATAGTTCTTTCCCATCGAAGGAAAGTATTTCAAAAATATTCTGCCTCTTTTATTTGGTTATAAAAAGTTTAGTTTTTCAAAAGAATTTGCATCAGTCAAAAATAATTCTCATACCGGAGTTTTTCTCGATAGTATAACTTCAGTACAAAAATAAATAATCGAATAGACTTTTTTAAATAATTTGACATTCTTGCATTGTTCAAATGTACCCTTAATTATTTGAGATAGTTTTTTGGTATATAAATAAATTAACGTAAGTAGAGATTTATATTACAATGCACATTTTTCACAATAAAACTTTAGTGAATATTGTTACACATTGATGAGATTTATTCAATGAATTTTCATGTACTGCAACACGAAATATCGGTGATTGCGATGGAAAAACGAACAAAAGCAAGGTAAGTTTTTCCTTAAAGAGAGAAGAAGCGTGAAATACAATAACTTGCGAAATACGATGTTTAAATATACAATCGAGTAACATTAAAAAATACTGACTTTATTGCACCATCGTTTGATTGCTCATCTTTTAATTCAACTCTCTTATCGCTCTAAAGAGTCTTCGTCTTTTAAACGTTTTAGCTTTTTCTTTTTAGAAGAGTTATTTTGTTTATTTATTTAAGAGTGTGTTTCTTGTTCGATATATCACGTTGAAACTACGCGAGATAGATTTACACTATTTGTGTATATAATACTAGAGATTCGTAAAAAAGGCTAAGTTCTACAACAACCGTCGAATTAGTGAGTGCGCGCGAAGTAGGTTCTTTTTTTTTTTAATTTTTAATAATTATATTATCGGCCATTCATGCGCGCTCATCGACTTGGAACAAGATTAATAATAATAGTAGTATTAATAAGTATAACTAATTACTACAAGAGGGTTTGTTTGTTTTTTTATCTGAGTCGAAAAACCCGGCAAAAGTACTGTGTTTTTCTGGACTTTACCACACAAAGTCAACAAAGAACTAGGAACTTACGAGCTAAGTTTTGTCTGTATAATACACTTCTTCATTTCATACGGTTCGAAATTGTTTTCTATGTTCTACAAAAACTACGTAACATGTCCTCTAATGCTGTCGAGATTCTGCAATATTTTCTTAAAAGTAAAATTTGCATTTTTCGTTGATTTTTACTTTTCTCTCGTTTGACGTAAGTGTAATATTGTTGCTACGAATAAAATTTAATTGAGAACATCTTGTTAAATGAACTTCTAATAGTATGGGCTACTAATAGAACAAGTTTTGTTTCGTAATTTAATAATAAGATTATTTAAATAGTACTTAGATTATTTTAAATTAAAGACATTTTTTATATAGGACATTTTCGTACTTACGTAGAACATAAAATTTTTGTGATTTTGGAAGACAAAGAATCCTGTTTTGCCTTATTTTGTTTTTAGGAATAACAAAAATTCTATCCTACAAAACTTGAGATCAATTCGAAAAGGGGAAGCTTCGAATGTTTAGTAGAATATAATAGTGAAGTACATTCCTTATTGCTTCCAAAACATTCATTTATGAATATCTATTTATCTCATTGTCATTATTTTTTCAAGAAAAATTTAATTTTTTCTTCCAAGCTACGTACTACTTTTTGACGAATCATTCGCTAAGATTAAAGCACTAACATTGATGTCATTTTCATAAATAATGTCCTTTTTGGAATTTTAGGTTTTGTCAAGTAAATACAAATCTAATAAAATAATTTTAGGTTTTGTAAACTAAATACTAATTACAAGAAATCAATCGTGTTCAACAAGATTTCTGATTTTATTTTATCAGCATTCCTAACTGATATGAATTAATATTGTTAATGTTTTTAACCTAACAAAATCACAGCCATTTTAAAATTTATTTAGTGCACCTTTCAAGAAGACATTGGAGCTAGATGAACTCACGAAGTTAATAATTTGTGAAGTTAAAATTCATATCATTATATATTCAGACGGAATATCGGATGATTTGTTTAAACGTTTCTTAGAAAAAATATAACATACAGGGCTCCAACATCTGCTTAATCTGGTTATTATTGAAACTTTCAAGAAAGTATTTTTGAATAAGCTTAGAAAATCCTAAAATCCTAATCTATTATGCACACATTTTCATATTAAAATGGTTTCATGTAATTTTGCATCTCTCGTCCTTGTTAATTCCCCCTATCACAGTTCATATATTCTTAAATTCGTTGAAAGCGAGTTCTTCAGTAGCGAATGATTCGTCTTAACCAACTTCGTGTTAGCCCCTTTAACTATTCAAATCGTTAATAGCTTGGAGTATCCTCTTGACGTGCCCAACTTTCGTTATACCAAGCTCCTTCAAATCTCTTCTGGCCAAAGTCAACAGTTCCTTTCCTCGTATGTCGTGGGAGACAAAATTTTCGGCATATTCGCCCAGCTGCAAGTTCTCCAGCCAAGTGCAAACCTCCTGTACACCCCAGTGGGTGACTTGATCCTTGCAAGGGTCGCGTGGTGTTGACGAGGAGCCTGCGTTGTTACCGCCAGAACGACGGAACTTTAACCAGAACAAGCCACGATGTCGGTTCTTTTTGTCGGTCTGCGAATGACACATAGGCCAAAACACAACGGTGTATTATTGGTTAGTAGTGTTAATAAGCGACAAGTTTAATTACAACGAAACATTCAAAATCAACAAGCAAAAATACTATTGAATAATATTTGAGAGAATTTTACAGTTTATTATTACAAAAGCATCATAATTTGTTTTGGTTTAATTTTGTTAAAAAATTGAAAATTCTGTATTAATTAACATATCATTTATGAAAAAAATATTTAACTATAAAAATCCTCTCATTTTATAATATAAAACAAGTTTGTTTAAAATACCTGTTCATCCACTGGAATGTTTTGTAAGTACACAAGTCCAGTTCCTCGTTCGTCGAAAATACATTTGCGAAGTTCTTGTTCCATTAAAGCCAAAGATAATGACATTTTACCTTCTAAGTCTTCGCGTATTTTCTGTAGCAATAAACAAGTGTTAAAATAGTATTTAATTTTGGTTTATTTAGAAATTCTAAAGTATAGGACTAACCAGATTGTGTCCGTTGTCTCTAAGTAGTTCGCAAGATTCTTCATATAGTTGTCTAGCACTCGAAACTAATTCTGTAACAAGTTGTCTCAAAGTAGGCTGCAGAAAAATATACAAAATTATTGTTAAATTATCAAAAGAAAGCGCACAATCAATAACTCAATAGCGAGAACACCTACACCCTGTATGATTTTTCCATCTGGATGAACCTTTTCTAAAGCAACATCCGTGCGTATTGCAATCTGATAAAGATCAGGCTCCAAGCTAGGATGTGAGATAATGAGAATTTTGACCCATTTGACAAGTGTCGCGACGGTCTCAATAATGCTGAGTAATACTGTCATCTCTTCCTCAGTGAGGGCAGCTTGCTTGCCTTCGAATTGTATTTGACTACTTCGAGATGAAGTACTTAGAGTCGACGAAGATTGTGTGACAGCGGCCACTGTATTGCGTTGTTTTTCTTCCCACGCTCGCAACGATGTTTCCAAAGCTCTATTTCTATATAACATTTGCATTCGGTTCTTGTGAATGATTCTAATAATTCCAGGTGGTTGAATCCAAGCTTCACCATCAACTTGAATTGGTACACCTTCTTCCCCCAAAATGTTGATTTGTACGACTTGACATTGTGCGATTCTGTGCTGCTGCAAGTTTATTAGTCGAGAGGCTGCCATTTGGGCGGAACCAAATACGGCAACGACTTCAAGAATTCGGTCATCAAATGATGGAGCTAAGAAAAGATCATCTTCTTTGGTTCCACCCCAGAAATTGGTGCCACCCATAAAGCTAAAAGTATAGTTAATTTGTTTTAATTTTAATTAAATTGAATGACTATTTAAATTATTTAAATTGTACCTTGGGATGTTTAATACTACAATGCCTTGTAATGAAGGCAACGGAATTCTTTGGCCGTCGCACTCAAGTTGAACCCTTTGATCTAGGTTTTTATAAGTTTTCTGTAATAATTGTTTCGAGCCTAATACACCGTACCACATGTAATTTTTAGCGCGGGATCTACATTTTTCAGGATGCTCTTCTCGTTTATGGTGAAAATCCAAGCTAATTTTTGCATCAATTCCAATTCCGAAATAGTTGTTCATAACGCACCGTTCGAAATAGCCTTCCCTGTAAAACATTAAAACTTAATTATTACTACTAGTTCGTATTAATAATGTTAAACAAATAGTAAACATTTTTTACATTAAAGTTTCATCTGGATCCATTAAAGGAGAAACTGCTGCACACAAAGCATCAGCATTTGCCAACAGAGCTTGACTTATTAACCCACCGCTTACATCTAAAAAGCACCAATTCAACCGTTATTGCTAATATCTTGAATAAAATATGTAAATAATATATAATAAAATTGAATAATGAAGTAAATTAATTATTTATAAATAAATGAACACTTACTTGGCCACATTGGTAATCTAACTAGAGGATTAATTATTGGAAGTTTCTTGTCATTATTAGTTTTATCAATAGATTTCCGTTCATGCCTGAGACTCATACTCGACCCACCGAATCTTACGGCAGTTGCCGCTAATGATACAACTTCAGATGCTTTCAATAAACTACCACTGCTAATTCGCCGAGAAGCTTGCGGTGAACAACCCGTACCATCTGGATATTCAACGCTTACTGAAAGAAAAGTTTTCATTATGAAAAGTATTTATAAAGAAGTACATTTAGAATTTATTGAAAAGTTGAATAATTAAAATACATACACTTTTCCATGCTACCTCTGCTATATCTACGAAAATGAGATTCGAGTCCTGGGAAACCAAACTCATGCTCATGTTTACTCTTGATAGAAATAGATGGGCTTGGTGGATCTACAATGACACTAATAGCAGGTGGAAAGTTAGGAGAATTATCATTTGATGGACTTGGACTTGAAGTTACAGTAAAGCGACAGACTGGTGCATTAAGTAAATCAGTTGGTTTTCCTTCCTTTTCCTCATCTTCTGGACTTTCGTTATTGGATTGGCTACCACTGGTTCTTTCAACAATGCTACTAAACGGTCCCATTGGTCTATTTTTGAAAATACCATCCTTATTCACTTTTGGAGGGCGTCTCTTGAAAGACCGCCTCGCTATGTCATTCCCTTCTACGAATTGTGCTAAACTACAAAGTTTTTGGGGTTTCTCCAGTTGTTCTGACTCCAGGCACTCTCTAACGGAATCGTATTTCTCTCCTAACATGGTACTAATTAGATCCTGCCCTAGAGAACTCAGGTCATCTATTATGCTCTCAGAATTAGGAATATCGCTCATACACAAGTCTGAATTCTCCGGTGAATCTATATGGCCCATTTCAGAGCTTTCCGATCGCTTTGTTGAATCAAGAATATCACTATCTATATGCCCTATAGAGCGTCAAAGACATTATTCCTATGAATTAGAGTATTTCTTTTGAAAATACACCGAGAAAAAAGTAGTTGTTTTAAAATAACAATTTTTAAGTGATGATTTTCATTCAAAAAATGTAAAATAAAATTACATTTCTTTTTTTTAATTTGATTTATTCATCGTTAAGTAATGTTTTTATTCTTACTAAATTAGCCAAGTTAGTTTAAAGCTTTTTATATATAATCTATATTAAATTAATTTATAAAATTGTAAATTTTCTTATTTTAAAAATGGTTCTTTTTTAAAATTTCCAAGAAAATATGTTTAGTGTAAATTATTTATAGACACTTTAAGATGTGAATTTACAACAGTTTTTTTCTCAGTGTATTGAAAATTCTTCTACATTGCTTTTACCAATCTCACTTTCACTATTCTTCACGATGTAATTCTTGGAATCAAATGAATCTGAAACCATACTATCTGAACTGACAATGCTATTTGTGCAGCTACCTCTAGGTGTTCCAATTTTTCGCACATTTGCTGACTTTGTGTCTGGACATTCAGGATATATGTCTCCCGATCGTACGGAATCCGTGTCTGGTGAAATCATAGCATCCTACCCAAAAAAGTTTTAAAATCGGTAAAAATTGAAATAAAAATTAAATTTTGGGTCGCATTACAATATTTTATATTTACTTGAATCGTTGTATCATCTGAGGGTGAAGTTGTATCTAAAGTAGTTGGGGTAATGGTTACTTGAACGTCAGATTGAGTCTCCTGCTGAGTGGTCTCTGATGCCGCCTCGCATATCTGCGGTTTCTGTTGTTGATTTAGTTTTTCTACAGCTGATTCAACTGTTTTTGCGTCAAAACTGAAGACCCTATTTTTCAAAAGACAAATAATTATTGTTAATGTGTTGAACAAATACAATTAGATTATGCATTTTAGAATGAAATTAATTATTTAAAATAGCTTTCTACACAACTTTTTAAATAAATTTTAACTCAGATTTTAAACGATAAATAATTTAAAATATTATACATCAGAAGTACAAGTGAAGTACAAGATTTACTGAAAAATTTGATGGAATATGATATTTACAAGATTTTACGAAAGAAATGAAAGTGAGTATGCTTTACACATGTGGAAATACTACAATGTTTCAATTTAAGAAGTCATAGTTTATTTTGGATTTTATTTCTGTATTAAATTATCTAAAAATATTTATTATTTTTAAAATTAATTATTCAAAACAAAACCATATAAACCATAACAACTCAAATAAGTATGACGGTTTAGTATTTTTTTAGTGAAAAGAGTTTGATTTTCGTGTACAAATTGAGTGTAAGATTATAAATTATTTACTTATTAAAAAGTGAAACTTACGAAAAATCTATGATAGTATACGTCCTACGAGCCAAAAGAATTGAAGAAACATTATTAATCAATTGCTGATGTCGTTACTACTTTCATAATAACTCTATATTATAAGTATTATGTAAACTTTATCTATTATACGCATTCAACCTTTTGAGACCCACTGTGTAATATATTAATAAAACGATTTAATTCTTCTCAAATTATATGTGATGAAAAGTTGCATATGGCGATAGTATATTAGAAAGCCATTTTTTAAGCTTTTATTTTAAAAATTATATGTTTTAGGTCTCAAAGCATTAAGACTAGAGGCTGCCTTAAAGAAATTATAAATAATTAAGTAAGAAATTACCTTTTACCTGCAATCTTTTAGGAAACCTCTAAAATAGGATGTTGGAATTTTTTACTAAGTTTTAATAAAATATAATAATTACCCTTGTGGTAAATTAGAACTATTCCGTCTGCTATCAGCAAAACCATCTGGTGCCGGTAAAGTAAGCATTTCTTCTGGTTGTGAATCTCGCCTAATGTCTGGCATAGGACTAAGTGAAGCAACGTTTGGTGTTGGAGAAGAGCAGAGCGAAGTATCGCCGCTACTTGCTGTCGGTATTACAGTTAGACTGTCAATGAAATTTTCAGTTCTTACTTCAGGAATGCCCAATTTCCTTTTTTCTGAATTGAATAAAAGAAACATTTAATTATATATCCACTATATTTAAATTTACAAATTTCATAATATTACCTCCGTCGTCGCTTGAATGATCACTGGTAATTGTGATATTTGGAGTTTTTAATGAGTTATTTTGAAGTTCAGCAGTTTTCTCGGTATGTTCGACTAGTTGACGAATAGCTCTTTTTAAACTATTTGCTCTATAAAATATATTAAATACAATTAATTTATTCTTATAATTGAATTCTAGAATAAGAGTACTATTTTTCTTTTACCTAGATATCACCGCTTGATTCATTTCAAAGCATCTCTTCTGGTGCACCCTTTTTAAATTCGTGAGATCCTTCTCAGGTTTATCGAGCGCACCCTTTTCGTGTTCGTTCAAAGACGGTAAGTTATCGGATCTTAATGTGTCGGCGTTACTTTCGTCGATTTCTGCAAGGAAGTTCTCCTCTTTGTGCAGAGTGTGCAGTAACATGTCGAGTTTCTCTTGCAAGACCTCGCATTTTTCGCTCAATTGTTGGTCTCCCGTACTTAGACTTACTTCTGATATTCGCATTGCAAAATCTTTAACTGTTTCGCATAAAACTCTAAAAAAATAATTAAAAGGTGACTTTCATTAATTCAGAAAAAGTCTCACTTTTTTAAAAGAATACTAACTTGGCACTAGTGATGACGGTGCCCTCCTGCTCGGATCTCAGTATGCTGGTGATGTGTGAAATGACACTGTCCTCGTACTCGTGAACTATCGCTGGGGTGAGGATGGAGTCGGTCTGGTTCAAGATTTTACATGGAAGGCTGGTGTTGCGCTCGAAGATCATAATGCTCCAGCGATCGAGCATCGTCGTGCCCGCCTTCTCGTACTTCTCCAACAGATGAGGCAGGTGTGTGTCATCGTCGCACGAAGCGCCCCAGCCCAGCACCCGTGCCAGGTCATTCCCTGTGCCTAGAGGTAGGATTCCTACGCGGCATTGCTTCTGAAAAATAATAGTTAGGGGATCATACATTGTACAAAGGGGATTTAAAGACTAGCTGTTAAAAGAGAAGAGAATATTAAAATATTACTTTTTTCAAGTTTTGCAAAGAATAAAATAAAAAAACTTGTTGCATCTTATATAATTTTTTATTTGTAACAAAAATCTCTTCAAATACTTGAAGAATTAAGTAAATAATTATAATTGGAAGAAATATTCATAATAACCATTATTTGAACTAAAATGTAAAATTTTAAAAGTCATTTTGAGATTGCAATAAAGGGGAAATAGATTACTATTGAATGAACAGGTACGGCATAAAAATAGAGAAGTACATTTATCGTGCAATTGCAGGGTTAATTGCAGGCAATCTTGACGCAAAACTCACCAACTGCTTATAAATGGTAGAACTATATAAGTCAATATTAGCGAAAAAATGTATAACGTTCAAAGCGAAGGCAATATTTTACATTTACCTGGAAATGAAAACGATAGAGAAGAGAGGGAAGAGACACACGCCATGCTGCGTAACTGCAATTTTCAAGGCTTATCGCTCATCACAGTTATTGAAGAGGCTTCTTGCACAATGAATAATATAAACGTTAAAAAACGACATGCAATTCGTAAATACTGGAATATAACTAACAATAAGTCATAAATATTATTAAGAAAAAATAGCAAAGCAAGGAATTCTTATATTTACAATTTAAATTGAATAAATTAATAAAGAGTAAGAAATCAATAAAATTGTAATTGTTTTACACTATTAACATACTCTACAATTGTTATATGAACAAACATCGAGAAAAAAATTATACTAATTTGATTGTATTATACAGAATTCGTTTAAAAACAAAAATGTTAATTTACTGAAAGCTGATAAAACAAGCTGGTAAGAATATTTTGATCAAACAAAAGCTTAACAAAATAAGTAATTCATTTAAATTAAAAAAAAAACAAAGTTCAAATTTGCATTAGTTTCAACAGTCAAACACATACACTTTCATAACACTAAGATATGAAAAATTTAACAAACTGAAAAAATTGTGAAAACAACAGTTTTCAAAAGTATTAAATATGCGAGAGAGAAGTTGTTCCACTAATAAGAAGCAACGAAGTGAGCTGGAACAGTAGCGGCCGAGTTAATTACTCACGTGCATTCCTAATCGGTCAATTTCGGAGAGGACCCAGCCAACAGAGCCATCTCCGCTGCAGACCAAAATCCGGAAGGGGTCGAAATGCCGAAAGAGTCTCAGCCTGCATTTACACGAGAGACAAAGTTTTTTGTCAACGAGAAAAAGACGACTTGCACTGACGGCGATTTTTTTTTATAATTTTCATCTTTTTCATGAGGATTCACATTAAAACATTAAATAACGATGACAATTTGAACATTTACTGCTTACTTTGTACATGTATATTTATTTATTTAATTATATTTCTCGATTAAATAAATAAATATGTACTAATTACGATCTAATGTGATTTTTTAAATTGGTACGTTTGAAGTAAGATCTTACCCAGGACCAGGACCAGCACCGTCTTCATTGAGATCGAACACTTGGGCCGGATTTAATAACTGTTTGAATCTTCTGAGAAATTTGATTCCTTGATTGTCTCCAGACTTACTGTTAACAAATACTAAAAGTGGACTACAACCTACTGGTTTAACAGCCTCCCATGCTTCATCACTACCTGTATAAAAAGTAGAAAATTTATTAGGTACCGTACTGATGTTTAAAAAGAAAAGGAAACGTTTTGAGCATTGAATTACCTATGCTATGCAATGCAGTTGGTGGCACTACGCTTAGGTTAGCTGGTCCTAAGGGACACTTTATACTCATGGTGGGCCTGCATGCAGTATGCACTGTGGCCTTGCACCATAAGCACCTCCAGTCTTGTAACCTATTAGCAAAGTTTTTATTGCAGTTTAGTATAATAGCTCTGGGAGCGAGTTGCATCGTATAAAAAGGGTTTTAATGTACGAGAATAATAAATTTCTCGTGTACCTTAACACAGAACCGCAAGTCTTTTCGCAAACGAAACATTTTGAAGCAACTGGTAGATTCCCTTCCATCCATTGATGTGGCATTAAAATATTCTAAAATGTAAAAAATCGAAATTAATAAACTTTTATCATTTACAAATCGTCCATAAATTAATCATTAAGAATACGCTCATAATGTTACAAAGAAAGTCAGTAACATTATTTACTAATACAGTTATGCTATAGTAATAGAAGCATATAATGCTTTAAATAAACTGATTTAAAAATAGCATTACTGGTGCATATGTGAAAATATTGATTTTGATTAATTAAAAGTAATATTCAATTTCTAGGATAAATAGAATATTAGAGAGTACGCTTACCCTATCGTGGTCCTCTATTATATCTTTTCCAATTGATGCTAAGGTGGTCCATTTACAGTTGTTTATTGCTTTAGCACTGCAGCGCTTATGCACTTTGTATTTACAAATTTCACAACTCAAACCATGTGATGTTACCCCTAAAAAAATTGAACTCACAATTAGATATAATTCAAGCGATTGTGTGATTTTAAAAATCTTTACTCACCATACAGAGCATCCCTACAGACATTGCAGTACGTTGGCCTAGCATGGCTAGTAGCGTACCACTGGTGGTGACCTCCAAGTAGTTCTGCTGTTCCAGTATCTGCCACAGCAGCTGAAACACTGGCCCTGCTGTCCGTTGCATTCTTTAATACACCCAGCCACTCTTCCATCTCTTGTCTATTTTCACCGCAGAGAACCAGCGACCGAAACGGAGTTATCACCTGTTACAGAAATTATAAAAAAAGTTTTATAACAAATTACTAAAAGGTATTTCAATAATAAGAAGCAACAATCATTGTTTAAGTTGATTGACTTGGAAGACACATTTGTATTGAAATTGGCAGTGAAATATTATAATATATATATATTAGATAATAAACAATGACAGGTGAATGTCAAATTTAAATAGGTATTGATAAAGTATTATTTTATAAAAATATTAAAAAGATAATGTAGATAATAGATAAGGCTCAAGATCATTTTATAATTTGATTCTTATCAGTTTTCTATATAAAAATGTTTGTTTATATGATAAAATCAACACTCAAAACATTGATAATCAAACCAATTTTCTTAAGAGCTCCAATCTGATTATTAAAATAATCTTTCTTGAAAAAATGAATGTACAAAAGCATAATTTTCATTTAATATATTGAGAAGTTTATAACATTTATTTTCAACCATCATCAGTTAAGCTTCAGAATCTTTAAAAGATTATAATCTTGATTTGCAAAAGACTTGCATGAGCACAGTATCTTGCAGACAAGGGCAGATCGAGTATGTCAAAGGGCTGCAGCCACTAAGAGACACACTTGTCTGTTGAGTGGCACCTCAAAACAAGAGGGAAAGGCACTCGTTGTGCCACAGGGAGTACCTGACGTACGTAATGCACAGAGATAAAAAGCTCTGATAATGGCAATTATGTCAACAGGAGAAGTTAGTGCTCTCTTCATTTAGGCTTGACGAACAAAAGAAACAACACACACACTACCTTTTATAGCCAGCATCGCTGTTCCTGCCAAAACCACAAACATCCTAGTGAGCACAGCAAGCTATGAATGACCAGTAGCAGGTTTATCATGCCGCCAAACGAAAATAAACACAGTGAAACCCGAAGCTTCCCCCGAAAAAAGGGGTTGGGCGCTAAGGTCCGCATATAGGTTAAGGTATAAATATCGTGCTCCGGAGCAGACGGATTCCGCAGAAAAAAAACGAGCTGCCACCGCTCGGGGCACAATCGGCTTTGCAGTTTCCCTTGACAAATCCGCTCGCGGAAGAGTTGCGGGAATAGTGCGGGAATCGAGGCGGAGGTGCAGTAGTACCTTAAACCGGGGCCGGGTTCTCTGCTGCTTCGGTGGCATTTGTACGGTGCTCGCCGTTTCGACGGCATGTGGGTGGGCCTGATCTTCTGTGTCCACGTCCGTGGAGCCGCTCCGGGAACGACGAGCTTCTGCAGCTCTCAGTAGCAGCCGCCGGCCATCGGTGCCTCTCTCTCTCTCTCTCACACTCTCTCTCGCTCGCGCGCGCGGCGTTTATCGAGCTATAGAGGAAAACGCGCGCGCATTGCGCCAGCGCGAAACGGCCCCGTGTGTAATTGAAAAATTCATGCTTTTAATTCCATCTCCTGCCTCCGGCTTCCTTCTCTTCCTCTCTGCCGCGCTCTCTGCGCGCTCCCGGCTCTTTTTTTTTTTTCGAGGGGATCGATTGTTTTGCGTACACTCTGCTGCAGCGCGTGTATTTTTATAGGGAGGCTCAAAGGACGGTATTTATAAATTTTGTAATCAGGCCTTTTCCGAGCTGCCGGGGTATTTATAGGGCTAACAAAAAAGTAAACAATGGGCAGGTGAAAGAGCGGACGTGGGCTTTAAAGGGGGACTATTATTCTTGGAAATTTAGATTGGCATTTAAAAAATTTCCGTTTAAATTCCTGGTTAAACGTTTGAAAAATTAAATTAAATTTTGCAATATTTAACAGGAAGTTTTTTTTTTTAAAGGTAAATTTTAACAGCTGCTTTTTTAGTTTTTAGAGAATCGAAAAAGTAAATTGGAAAAGTGTAAATTCCTTCCTGATAATTTGATTTTTGAGTTTTCATATTCAATACCGGTTTCAAAGATAAGGTGTGATTTTTTTCGTTGGCGGACGCATTTCGTTATAGCCGCTCGAAAAGCGAAAGGGAGAAGGAACAAGATAAAAAAAAGAGAAAGAGGCCGAATTCTCTTTCCGTTTCCTGTAACCTATATTTTTTGCTAGAAAAGGTTTCAAATGCGTTTCAAGCTCTCCTTTATACATGCCATTTCTTGCTCTCTTTTTCGTCCGTTCGTGCAGAATCCAGGTAAAGGCATTTTATTCGTTCTCTTTATTGTCAAAATTCTGGTCGAGGAAAATTGGGTAAGCTGTACCCGTTATTTATTTTAAAAAACTCTCTTTGATACTCTCCAGGTCTAATTCAATTATCGTTATATTTGATTTTGGCTCGTATCTTTGAAACGCTATTTTTCCTCTTTCTACGAAAATACATGGAAAAAATTTTATTCGTATTTTTTATTAATTAATTAATCGAACTGATCTTTTTCGGCTCTGATAAAACGCAGAAAATTCAATTTAGCAGGTATAATCAAACTTTTGCAACAAAACTGCGCGAAACGCGGATACGATTCCGCTAAAATTCGATGTGCAACTGAAACTTATAGATTTTTATATTTCATCGACAGAACCGCTCTTCGAGCATTTGCAGCATTGTGTGTACATTGGGGAAGATTTAAATAAAAAAAACGAGGGAATTTCGTCCTGCACGGTATATCGAGGAGCTCGACAGGCCGACATCGCGAGAGAGAGAGCTGCATTTTTCATCGGCGCCCGTATAACTTTCGACAGGCGAAATCCGCGGGAATAAAGGATGGATTTATACGGCCTTTTCCATTATCTCGCGTTCGCGGATGCTTTTTCGCCGAATGTTTTTAACAAATTCGGGCAGCTTAATCCGCGTCGGATTTCCTTTGTAACGCCGCGGCTGCAGATGTATATATTCCCGAGCGCGTCGTTTTTCATTATTTGCCCGGTATATTAATGGCTCGCGCCCAAGAAATTGCATCTCGATACGCGCATTGTTCGTTCTTTATAAACTATATTATTACTTTCTTCGAAACGGTGCGTCGTGTGTAACGCTCGTTATTATTGTATTCTTTGTATTCGAGTGTCGTTAGAAAGAAAGTTGATTTCTAAGTAAACGTTTGTCGGGAGGAAAAAGTTGTGTTTTTATAATAAGTATAATAATTATAATTTATATTTATATTTGTAAAGAGGAACACTCGTTGATTTTCTAAATAAATAAATAAAATAAATAAATAATTTGTATATATCTAACTATGCCGCTAAATATATATTCATGTATGCTGAATAAAATTACTAAAATAATAAATATGTAAATAAGCGTTCGATCAAATATGCAATTCGTGCAGCAAACCAACGAATAAACAATATTTCGCATCATTATAAAAATCTTCAAAAAATCAATTACAAAAGATCCCCTTTAATAAACAAAAAAAAAACACCTTCCAAAGAAGCCGATTAATCTATATTTAGTCCGCGCGACGTCGGGAAAATTGACGAAAAGCCGGGCGCGCGGAAGAATATACATATACACATAAATCGGGGACATATAGCCGAGCGGGCAATTTAATCGCTTGATTAGCGATTTACCGTCGAGAGAGAGAGAGAGAGAGAGAGAGAGAGAGCGTGTCGGTCCGGTCCCCCGGCGGCGTGCACGGTACACGTAATACGCTTTCGGCGCGATGAGCAAGATGCCTCTTTAGCTCAGTGGTAGAGCACTGGTCTCGTAAACCAGGGGTCGTGAGTTCAAACCTCACAGGAGGCAGTTTGAATTTTTTTTTCGACGGTTCGCGATCGCGAGGCCGAGGGACGAGGATCGATATATAATGTGGGATTTGTCTTTAATTTCGCCGCCGCGGCGCAAAAGAGCAACAAATTTATAATACGCGGAGGGATACGCGGCGAGGTCGAGCGCTTGATACTTTTCGAAGCGAACGAGACTTTGCTTGGCCTTGAAAATGTTGATGTTTTAATGAGGTTTTTGAATTTTTTTTGTTCTTGTTGTTTGCTTTTTTGATTGTTAATTATTGACATGTACTGCTATTGCTGCAAATCACGTATGATACACGTGCAACTGTAGTTAAGAGGGCCCTTATCTACGGTTGCATCACATTTCGCGATATGTTTCAACAATTAAAGTGCAATCTCTTGTTTATCGCGCGTAAAATATCTTCAATTTCCCCGATCGATGCGTATAGCTGGATTAAAAAGTTAAGAGCGCACTTTTACGTTTCGGATCGCGAAAATTTTTCGCTAAGGGATATTTTATACGCGAAGCCGTTAAAAAAGAGACCGTAAAATTCCTGACCCATAAAAACGCTTGCGTTTCCGCTTTTATATATACGCGGCGAAATTCTTCGAGTGTAACGATTATCGTAGATACACGTTAGAGCAACCTTGCTCTTTTGCATTAACGCTCTGTTATATATATGTATGATGGATTTAATGTTTAACAAGGAAAGTTACTTAGCTTTTTTGTGCGCTCGCATGCAAATCAGAATGATGATGCAGCTTTTTAACTTCGCTAGAATTCTTCGAGTAGACAGTAGTTTTTTTTTTTTTTTTTTTTTAAATGCGTTGTTGGATATATTTACGTGTTTAATTTGGAATTATAAAAGAATCAAATTTGTAATCCGGATAAACCGGGTTTATAAAAAATTTGTGAAGTAATTGATGGGCAGCGTAATTGAACGTTGGTGTAATTAATGTCTTCATTTAAATGAGCTCTTGTTGAACATACGCCGTTAATGCAAAGTGCATAATATAAACGTTAATTATTACTGATGCGATTTATTACTAAATTTAAAGCATGGAAAATCTTTCCTGAAAAATTCTCCGAATGTCATCAAAATTTCAAAGTACGTAACACCGTTGTAATCGAGCCCAGAATTTCAAGCGCGAGCATAAAACATTCGCCCTAAAACTTTTTCAATTGCATTTTTCATCGCTTCCGTAACACTGATTTTACCCTCCATAAAATATTTGTTTGAACCCCGAGACAAAAGCCCGAACTTTGTCCAAGTCTCAACGCTGGAAATATTTAAATGAGAAGTTTCGCCTTCGCTCCTGCAGGACTTTCGAGGTAATAGGGAGGATAAAAAAAGAAGAGATTTTCGAACTCTTGTTTACAAAGAGATTGTGATTCGAAGCCAGCCATTAACCGATTTACCTACTCTCTGGTTGCAGCTACTCTGGTTAATTAGACGCTCGCATTAATCTTCCTCCGTGCCAACGGTTGATTCGCTTGATGCGTTTAGCAGTGAGAATTAGACCTTTTTTTCCTCTCGTTGCAGTGCAATCGCGTTCTTGCATTTTAATCAGAGCTATTTTTAGCTTCGATCTGGCTTGCGAAGAAAACACGCGGGCTTTAATTACTTTGTTTTTTGAGAATATATAATAAGATCAGTTTTGGAAATGGAGATCATTTTCGTTTACACGGAACGTCAAGTTAATATAATAAGATGCTTTTGAAAGCTAATTTACTTTGTGCGATGAATATATTCTGTGCTCCATTGTGTCCTCTTTTGAATTTCGCAGAAACGGGATCCATTAACATCAATTTGTCATTTCTATGAAAAGGCGTACCAAAACTTTATATGTAATTCGCTCATTATCTGTGCACTCTGGAACATTTTTCATTTGCTATTTAATAACCTCTGATTATTTAGTGAAATAAAAGTCAAAGCCGCAGAAAAACTGTATTTATCCAGTCGATTAAGAAGTCTGAAAATTCGAAGCCGAAGTTTTTGCAGTATTGCAGAAAACTTTTCAGACAAGTTTAACGCGAGTCGAAGTTTTGTCCTTCGCGATGGTGGAATGACCGCCTTTCAAAATAAACATCACTCAAACAAAGTATAATCTACAATTGTAATGTGCGGACATAATTATAAAAGAAGTAAGCAATAAACGGTACTTTTGCCTATATATATAAATCTATAATCTGTACATGTTTATACAGAACTAAAAAATTTAAAAAGTTAGTTCAACCAGAATTTTCGAATGTAAACAAGCCGATGCCGCGTGGGATAATTTTTTTCTCATCGAATGTATGGCGAAAGTTCTGAATTCTGTGTCATAAACTCCCGCTGAAAGATCGCCACGCGCTGTCTTAACAAAGTTCAAGAGTAAAACATATATATGAAAACTTTCCAGCTGTCCGATATACGACAGTTCCATATTTAATGTCACGTCGTTTTCTTAAACTTTCCTTCCACTTCGAAGGTGAAATTGCAAAATATTTTCCGATATATAAATTTCCTCATGGATTTACAGCGGAATTGTATAAAACGTTTATAAACGGAGATTAAATAGAAAAAGGTAAAACGCGCGACTTTTATTTTATCTGGCCGTTAAAAATAAATGCTCGGTATCAAGCAGGAATTGCGCCTCTAATTAGGACAGATAAAATTAAACTGCACTACATCCTCGTCGCTCGAATATCTCCGCATTGAATTTCGCGGCGACGCGGGAGAGTGATTTTTGCGCGGCTCTCTTTTGGGATTCGCCGTATTATTCAACGACGAAAATTACATTCGCGATTGTAACGCGCGAAATGGGTCATTTCATCTTCCGCGCTCGACGTCCAAGTTTTGAAGCTCCGCTTTTGCGTTGAAACGCTTGTAATGAGCGATGGAACTGCAAAACAATGTGCATTGTTCGAGAGGAGCTTTACAGCAACACTGGCTGCAATAAAGCTCGTCTGCCATCTGCAAGATAATTTCGATCAGATTAAACTACCAACGCACACATTTCGTCCTTTTTACGCTTGATTTTAGTGGACCATTTTAATTGATTCATTAAACTGCAAAATGAACGATAAGACTTCGATTCTTTCATACTTATTTTTTCACTTCAAAAATTCAAAAAACCCCTCGTCCCCAAGCGAAATTTCCCGACAACCACGTCAGAGCTATAACAAATACATTAATGCCACGCATAAAACTCACTTCCGCGGCCGTAAACCGGTCCGAATTTTTATTAAAGCCCCTGTAAACAGAGCTTCGATACAGAGAGAGAGAGAGAGAGAGAGAGAGCCGAGCCAATATACCGCCGTGGGGCTTTCAGCGCGACCCACAAATATCAATCTTTATCGCGGACCATTAAAGTCAGGCCGCGCGTCCGTCCGCGCGCATAAAGGGTTGCCCGCGCGCCGCTCAGGGGCTTATAATAAAAATCAGGCGCGACTAATGAAACCGCGCGCGTTACGTCGGCCCTTAAACGCTCGAAAGCTCCGTAAACGAAGACGTATCGGGCTCTTGGCGTGGGTGTGTGTTTGGTCTTCCTCCTCGGCGGATTTCGGAGGGGGGAGGATATAGTTTTGAGGAGAGAGGAGTTTCCGTAATTTGGGGAGTGTATATGTATACGGTTTCGCAGGCGGCGTTCAATCTAACTCTCGAGTTTGTCTGGGATCCTCTTTGGCTTGAGTTTGAGTTGAATGCCGGCTGATTTAAGTTTCGGTCGGAGCTGCGATTCTGACTTCGAATGAAAATAATAATTAGCGGGCTTCTATAGCCTCGAGAGTTAATTATTTCTTGAAAAGGTTATTAATAAAATGAAATTCTTTTATTATAACGAAGAAATTTTTCAAATTGACATTACGTAAAATTTAACGCGTTACGTAAAACTGTCCGCTTCCGCTCTTCGAGGAAAAAGGTGACTTATGCAAAAGCCTGTACCCATCGAGGGAAAGACTGAAATAATTTCCCGAGCACTGATCTTTGCAAGGTTGTTTTTGTGCCCGGGCAAGTTTTTTTTCTTCCCCCCCGCTTATGACGCTGTTATTTCTTTTTAATTGTCTTCGGCGCGCGGAGAGCCGAAGTTCCCGACCGATAATACAATTACTTAAAGCAGCCACTTCGAGAGCAAACTTTTCTCTCGGCACGTCCTTCCCTCGCTCTCTCCCCCTTGTTTTTTGCCAACTTATTTTCTTTAACGAGCTCGGCGCTCGCGCCAACTTCCTTCAAGTGCATAAACGAAAATCAATTGTGTTTAACACGCTTCGAACACGGCGGCTTTAACGAACTTATCCCCCACGGATAGCTGCCGATAAAAAATAATCCCGACTGACGTTTCGGCCAGCTTTTGGAAGTCGATTAATTTCGCGAGGCGTGTAATTCAATGGCGATCGAAAGTGTCCCTTTCGGAATTTGGAGCCTAATGCCTTTTTGTTTTACAATGTTAGTGTTGATGTATTGCCATTTTTTCTTCGCCTTTGAGACTTTGCGAAAGAGGAGAAGCGATTTTTTTAAAAAAAGGGAAGGTTAAAACTTCAGTGTTCTTATGGAACAACGCTCAAATTTTAAAAAGTTTTAAACTCGAGCTTTTAAAGAATTTCAAGGTTCGCGTATATAGTCGCGGTACACTTTACAGGGCAGTAAAAAATGTTTTTACAGCCGAACATTTTGTTTATGAAGTGAGAACTTTCAGTTTGTAACAATCTTCACCGTAATTTTTAAATCCATCAAACGCACTAAAAAGTATATTCAACGCCCATCTTTTCAAGCAATAAAGAATACTTAACGAAATTTCTTCAAAGTGCAGCTCAAACGATTTTCGAGTTAAACCATAGCTAACTCTATCACCGAATCTCATAAGCTGGATAAAAATAAATTTATATACAAAGAAGCGCCGGCAGCGCCGCAATTTCGAAAATGAAATTTCCCAAAGAACCGAGTCGAAACTCTAGAAAATATCTCGCAACACACATAAACAACCAGGCGCGGAGAGCTCTCACAGCGCGTCCTCGAGTGTATATTATACTACCCGCGCATATTAAATCGAATAAAGAATTCCGCGAAACTTTATCATCCTCTCGCGAATTCCTCTCTCCTCCGAGTGTGTCTTTCGCGCTTTTCGCTCGCGACTCTCGAAATTGAATTTAAGCGACACGAGTGCAGTGCGACGATCGATTCTCATGCTCTCCGTTATAAAGCAGCCGCTAATAAATGTGCCGGGCCGCCGATACGTTTTTCTCGGCTCTTTATATACTTTGCAGTATTATTATCGGCGCCCTCGTTACTCGAGGGGGGAGCTATTTATTTTCTTACGTGACGATCTACGCTTTTCTTGAAGGACGGCGATTTGTACGCCTCGCTTTTTATAGTCAATCAGTTTGCGGATGCTTTGGAGGATTTATTCCTTATTCTTTTTAAGCCTCCGCGAGGCTGTTTTTCAGTGATTCATCAAAATCGAAAAGTTGCAGGGAGGATAATCGAGATAAAAATTTGAACGCTTTACGAAAAGGTAAATATCGCTGATACGAGAATTTTACGAGAATTTAAATGAGAAGTATAAAACAGAGAAGAAGTTATAAGCTCGTAATAATTTAAAATTTCAACGACGACTCTTATATATAAATGATGAGTTTTCTCAGTTATCAAAAGGTTCGTAACGGGTGGACTCTCCGTTCCGCGTGGATGTGCACTTAATCATTCGAAAGATGAAAGAAAGTTTAATTTCACCATTCCATTCTCGTGCTCTAATGAGAAATACCGCGAAGTTTAATTTAAGCTTATTATTCAAGCACTTTACTGTCAGCTACAGAAGCGGTATTCTTTCGGCGTTTCCCTCTTCCGCCTGTTCACTTTTTAGGCGGAAAAAATTCGTCGTTAGAATAACGTAAAAAGTAATAATTTTTCCTCAAAATTAACTCGATCTGACAAAAGTTACGCCGTTCTTTAATTTAAACCAGAACCAGCGTATTATTTCACTTTAAACTCTCGACCGAGAACTCAACCCATTTTTAAACCTTCCCTCCATCCGGGACAAGTTAAAAACCTTAAAACTTTCCAAATTACGTTCAAAAAGTTATAAATTCAGGCACTTTATTAATAAACAAGGCGTAACCCCGCGCCACAGTAGCCCAGCAAAGCTCTCCGGCAACACTTTATCAAAAGCGGGCTTCAGCCGCGACGTGAAAAAGAAAAACTTTCAATCACCCCTGCAAAGCGACGGCGGCGGCGCGAATTCTCATATTTCACGAAATTGCGCGCGAGAGAGAGAGAGCATCGATCGCGGCTCCGGCCATTTTTTTACATCTCCGGTAAACAAGGGAATATCGCGCGCGAGCGACTCATGAATTTTCATAAGCGGCGACCGCGCATGGATTAGCGAACGGGAGAGTGATATGGAAATTCGGGAGCCAAGAGTTCTATAGGCGGGATGTCTCGCGTCTGCAACCGCCAAAGCGTTTCCGCCGAGTTTCGCGGATTCGTTGATTTAGTCGGCAAGTTTTCGATCCCCTGCGTGTGTCCGTGAATTAAAAGTACTATAATAACGCATTCACTTCGGCAGCCGAAAACCTAAAGATCGAAAAGCCGCTCCGCGGCGCATCTCCCGCAGGTTCTCCGAAAATACTTTCGAAATTAGCAGAGGCGGAACTCGGCGGCGATAGCCGCGAGAGTCTTCTGACGCACATCGGAAATCGATGCCGGCTGATGAAACGGCGCGGATATTAGCCTGGAAATTCGCGCGCCGTGTTCGGGCTCGCGATAAGGCTGAAAGCTTCTCGTGCATACTGTCCGTCGTCGCGCGCAGTGCAGAGAGCGCGTCCCTGACGCGCGCAGCCAGCCGCGGTATTATTGTTCCGAGAGGCTTGAAAGGGTTCTCGCGTCGCGGTTTTACGAGACGCGGCGCGCCGAGCTGCTGTTTCTGCGGCTTTATTGCTCAGTGCCGCGAGGAGCTCGACGTTTTTGGGGGGGAGGAGGGCTTTCGCAGTGGCGACTCGGGGGAGCAAGGATTTTGGAGCGATTTTAATTTTAACTTCTAGAATTTATTGAAATGAATTTTAAAGGGTTTTGACAAAAATGTAAAAGTAATAAGTTAGGTACCGCAAAGTAATGCGTAACGATGAGGTATAGGCAAGAAAGTTCGCTAATCGCGTTTGCTCTGGTTTTGTTCGGATAAAACTGAAATGTGTAATTTACCGCTTTTACTGGGCTAAGTGCTTAGCATCACCCGGATAAAGCATCGTAAACTTTATAAATAAGCGCTACTCAATTTACAACGGCTTCTGCGTTAAAGCGAACTAGTTTTGACGTAATTCATTTTCAAACTTTTTAATTAGTAATTCTTCGCCTATTCAGTTTACGTAATACGCTTTAAAAACCGATGTATCGACAAGCCCGAGCTTGAAAATTGCGGCGCGAAAAGAGAACTTTGAAAAAAAGGCCAATAAAATCAAAGCAATTTTTCAAAAAGTCCCTGCAATTATTTCTTAAAGCAACCAATTTTCAATTTAATAAATATATAACATATCAACACTACACTGTTGAAAAAATGGCAGTTTTTTTTTCAAAACCTATCATTAAATTAAATTAAATTTGTTATAATTTCAATTTAATGTAAATGTATTTAATTAACATTCTGAAATTTAATACGCATTTACACTAAATTTAATGAAAATTTTGAAATTTAATAACAAATTCGTAAATTTAATATACGGTTTTGTAAGAAAACTTCAAAACATTCTTAAATTATTGTTAAAATTAATGACATTTCAAACAGTGTATTTAAATATAATATTGTAAATATTTAAATATTTATAATAAAAACTGTACATTTACCTTCCAAACAAACGACAATAAACTCGCTCGCTGCAGCCTTCAACGCCTATTCCTCCCTCGCGAAAAGATCAATTTCACTAAAATTCCTATACTGAAAAGCGTCCCTCCCCCCCGCCGGCTAATTACAGCACGACCACGTATACCCTTACACGGCCGCTGCAATTTCTCTCCCTCGCTCATGCAAAAGGCCAGCCTCTCATAATCGGCCCGGCCGCAACGAAATTACCCGCGCGGGGCCAAAAACCGACTCCTCCTCCGATATATTCGGCGCGCACAACACAATGCACGTGTGCACCGAGCCGGCAAGCGCGCGTGGCGGCGTATCGTGGGCGGCGGCGGCGGCGCGGTGTAAAGGCAGGAGAGCCCGTGTCCTCGTTAATGGACTTCCCGTGTCCGAGGCCGCCGCCCTCCCCCAGCCCGTGTTTTAGTGCCCGAATTCGGGAGCTCTCTGTTTTTGTATACCGCTGCGAGAGCATGAGCGATAAATAAATGGCAAGGGCCTGTAAGGAAGTTACTCGGGCACGTTTTCGTACTCATTGATTGGGATCGGTGCTGGCGCTTTTTGGCTCGTTTTTTTAGCCAGATTTTGTTGCTAATTATTAATTGGTGATAAGAATCTATTTTGCGTCAAGTTTTTATCGAAGTAAAATTTATTTATATGAGTAGTTTGATTTGAATTGCGTCTCTTAATTATATTTCTTGGAGAAAGAATCCATTTTAATTAATTATCTCCGAGAGCTTAATTAAGGACTTGTAGTTATTACGTGTTCTGTCGATAGCATCTGCAGCTTCGAAAATTTATGCGATGGCTTGTTTTGAAATTAATTTCAACTTCTAGCTAAAATAGCAATAATTAAAATAGAAATTTAAAGTATTATTATATTAACACGTGTCTCTTCTGAAATACGATTTCCCGACTTTTAGTCCGAAATTTCGTTTTTCACTTTACGGGAGTCATCAGCCATGAAAGGGCGCCGATGATCGGATTCGCCTCTTTTTCAAGCTTGATAACTTGATTCGTCCCATAAATAACGTCGCCCAGAGTCATTTTAAAACCGTAAAAAACGCCTCCTACAATGTACACTTCACCCTCCTTTCACCGGCTTATCGCCGCTTCACACTCAATTTCAGCTCGACAAGCATATTTTCCAAAATAGCCGCCACTCCAACGAGAAGTTATGGGTCGCGGGACCGTTTAGCGAGCGCCAAGAAGTTAGTCGCCCGGTGGGGCAGTTGGCCAAAACTCGCGAAATTTTCTATCAGGAATATATATTTATCGAGCGGCGCTTTATACCGCGGCGATATGCAGTCGCCGGCCAACCTCGACCGGCCGAACTCGCAAAGTGTCTATCCCGCTTCGTTACCGACGTGAAGGCTTTTGGTTTGCTAAGTTTGATGAGCGTTAATGCGTCAAAAGTTGCTGAGGATATAGAATTATCGATGTACTCGGGCTTCAAAGCTTGAGATGAGAATATTTAGCTGCTTTTGAACGCGCTTTTTTTCAGTGTTCCTTTTTACTTGAGTAAATGCTGTTTAACAGCTCCAATTTTTATGTATTATTCAACTGCATGTATTTGATGTATAGTATTATTTTCAAACATCTAGCAACCCTATTTTTTATCGCGCGTATAATACAATAAACAAACGACTGAGAATGTTGGTTGGTTATGAGAACTATATTTATTTGTGTAAGTTATAGTTTAAGGATGAGAAAGACTATACCTATATATATAAAACTAAAATTAATATACATATTTTTGAAAAGAGATTGTACCTAGAAGGTCCTGTGAGAGATTTCAAGAATTAAAGTTAATCTTAATGAGGCCTGGAATAATTAAATTTCGCGATTTAAAAGGCGCATTTTAAAAATAACCAACTGAGCTTAAGCTTCTAAAAATAATTGGAGCATGAATTGTAGCTATTTCGAGTGTTCAATCAATAAAAGAATTATTCGTGGAATGGAAACGAAAAGCCGTGTAACAGATCCTGTCAAATTAAATTAGCGCGCGTTTACGGTAGTATTTTGTTTCAGGTTGAAAGCGATACCAGTAATGACGTCATTGCAAAATTGAGTTTACAATAAAACAATATTGAATTTAATTCCTACTTTATACTTACATAAATATTCTGTACAGTAAACAGGAATTAAATAACAAATAATTAATGAATATTCGTAAAACTTGATTGACAAGAAGAAACCGATGAAAAATTTGTACAAATTTTCAAAATAGTACAGGCAGTTACAGATTTTTATTTAAAAAAAGAATAATCAATTTCAATGTTTACTTTTTGCGCGACGTGCTCAATAACCTCGAATACGCGACTCTCAAAACTTACATAGAATCCATCAGGGAGTTTCCTAAGCCCCGCAGATTGGCGAAAGGCGTAAGCTACAACTCTCGTGAATACACGAGCATCATTACGAGAGTCGGGGCATTTTCCTCTAAAAGGCAAAAACGGGAGAGAATCCGCGGGCTCGGAGCTTCTTTCCCCGGCGGTCTACATTCCCGAAGCTCATATCTCTCTCTCTCTCCATTTGATGCACTACTCGGCAGACTCGCAGGGGGAAATCCGTCGCGGATATGAAACCGCCGACGTTCCCGGGACGATTAACGAGAACCATCACTCTTCTGTCGGCGCGGCGCTGCTTGAGGAAACAGAGAAGATGGCCCGACGTAATCAAGGCCCGTTCTCATAAGGCAGACGATTATTAACTGTACGTCTGCTGGACGTTTTTTTTAGCAGTCTTAGCTCGCAGCGGATAATAAAGCTGAATATACACTCTTTGGTTCGCCGTATATATAATATACGTCTAAAACACAATAACGATAAGTCAAATATATATAGGATTACGCGGCAGCAACGAAAAAAGAGAATCGATAGAAAAGGCTGCTTTCCCGCTTTAGAACCGGCCAGATATATACGCCGGGCGGAGTGACTTATCGTCAAATCCCTTATCTCGTATAAGAAAACGGATGTGCAAGCGGGAGTATCGGGAAATAATGGGCGACCCGATCGACGCGGGGTTTTATGCGCGGAGCGCGCGACCAAAAAAAATCGCCCGTAAATCTCGAGCGAAAGCTCCTTTGGTTTGAGAGTCTTCGGGGCAGTGTATATATAGTTAAATGTACCGAATATTATAAAGCCCGGGTGGAAAGTTTGTTGCGTGATGTATGCGTTTGGAGAATTGTGTCAAAGCTTTTTGTTTCTGCTGATGTAAAATATTTATACGCTAAAGTTACGCGTTCATTGTATGCCTAAAGTTGTGTGTTTTAATAAAATTTTGTTTATGAAAGACCTTTTTCGCCGCAATATACTGAAAGTGCTTTAAAATCTATTTACATTCTACTTATATTAATTCTACTTATTCTACTTATACTTTGAGTATAAACGCAAAAACTTTGATTCAATTCCAAAAATTTGAAATTTTAAAAAAGCTTTCTTCCCCTAAAAAGCAGCTCCGAACTTTCGAAAAAGCAAAGCTCGGGAAAGCTGGGCATCCCCTGCAAGCGGCTCCAGCCGCTTCTATATCGCCTTTTCCGCCGCTGCCTCCTGCAAATCGCAGAGAGAAATCCCGCGGGCGGAGCGAAGAATGCGCCGCGGTCGCAATAAATCAGCGAGAGAGCTCCGCGAGAGCTTCGGAGCGCGCGGCGATCGGTGTGCGCGGTTCGGTTCTCGGGCCTCCTTCAAAAATATCAATATCTCGGCTCTCGGTGAAACGGAGACGACGTCGTCTCGCCGCGCGGCGCGCCATTTAGTTCGCGACCTTCTGACCTGAAAATCTGGCGTGGCGAGGCGCGGTGGGAGAGAGAGGATGATCGATCGACTCCTGGACCTGCCGCTCTGCGCGAGCCGAGTCTCGCGGTTCCCGAGTCTGTATAATGCACGAGAGCTGCGGGCGCACTATATATTTTTTTTTGCTTTTTAGAAACCCGCTTTCTGGACACGCGCCGGAGTTTTGCACGAGTTGCGCGCTTTGCCGCGGACGAGTGGAGCTGCCTTTTCGAGACTCGTACTTTCTCGGTTGTTAAGGAGCTTTCGTTTGCAGTTTTAAGGGGATATAAATTCGGCTGTCGGTTGAAAGTGAGAATAATCAAGTTTCGGCAGTTCATTTTATATTTTGTATTTCGATGAATCAGCGTGAAGAATTTGCGTGTTATAATCGCTGCTTTAATTAAGCTTTCTGATTTCGCTGAGTAAGGAAATCGGTAATTAATTACCCCCCGCCTGTTTTCGAAGATTCAATAAATTAAAGTGAAATATATGCATTGAATTCATTTCAGTTTTTATCGCGAATAAGCTAAAGTTTACTCAGCGTTTTTCTTCAAATTTTCCAACTAACTTTTCGAGAAAGTATAAGGATTTGCCGCCAAAATCCTACCAAGGCAGATAATCAAAATACAGAGTGTTACGTTATTAATGGGTGAAAATTTGGAGGTCATAATATGGGCTTCACTCGACCAGGAAATAACCCCGGAACCTCCCGGTTAGTTTATACCGACGACTTGTGCTAATCTTTTCCTCGAATCGTCCTCGTATCGTCACTCCGAAGCTCTTACTTAGACGTGCCCCTTGACGCGCGTCGTATACGTAACAAGAGCAAGATCACCTAACAAGAGCAATTTGCATGAGTTTACAAGCACATATCGCGCAATACAAGCGGCAGCCTAATCCACGTCACTCCTTGGAACGACGCCTAAACGCATCTCGCGAGACTCGAGATTGCACCGGGCGTATTCCGCTCTCTGCTTTTTCCGTTTATCATGCAGCTGGGCTCGCGAGGTTTCCGCGAAATTTAATCACTCGGCTTTTAGGCCCCCCCTCGATCCGATTGGAAATTTCTTGCGCGCGCCTTTCCTTGATTAATGAAACATCGCCGAGAGCCGGGAGGGAGAACGAGTGCTCGGGCAGGATTGGATTTCTACGCGGGAATGGCGCGGAATAATCCGCGGTATTTTTTGATTGAATAGTCCGGAGCGGCGCGGTACGTCTTAGCGTAGTTTTTCGTTTATATTTAATCAATATGTAGATGAACTAAAAGACTTTTTTACATTTTGAATTGAAACATACACGGTACAACCATTCTGACGTGGTTGAAAGAAAGAAAAACGTGGAATTTCAATTAAGGGTTTAAGTGAAGCAATCGCTCTAGAAAAAAAAAAATTGTTTTACGTATTAGAGAATAAGTGGATTCGAGTGTTCATTTAGGGCCTACATATAAAATTTTTATCGAACAACACTGCTCGCTCAAAGAAATACAGCGCTTTCGCGGAAAACGCGACGCGGAAACGGAAGTAGATAAAGCAGCGTAATGCGAAAAACATCGCCCCTTTAAATAAACAAAAAATAAAAATGCAAATAAGCCCAGGAAGCAGTTTTATCAAGCCCATCGAGACTCGATCTCTCGCCGCGCGGCCCGTCCGCCGCGTTTGCAAGTGTAATCCGGCGGTACACGCGACGGAGGGAGCGGCGGAAAAAGACGTGTCCGTATAATACAGTGGTGACTCGGCGCGGTAATGGGCGGATAAGAGGGCGCGCGGGGGCCGGTGTCGCATTCCCCTCACGTTCGCCGGCTAATCTTCTCCTTCGCGGCGACCGCGGACTTCTAAGCGATATTTAACGCTCGCTTTCGAGGCGATGGCTCGACTGGATTCTGGTTTGCATTTTTTTTTTCACCCGATTGGATTGGGTGGATTAGGGCTTCGCGGTTGGTAAAGTGTTTGTGTAGCTGATGGTCTAAACGGTTTTTGAACGTTGGAGGATTTTCTTCGAATAGATTCTTTGGGGATTCGACTTTTTTTTATAAGGATCTTTTGGAGAAGGGATTGGTTTTGAAAGAGTTCGAAGGAAATAGAAGTAAATTCTGTTGCAAATAAATATTGTTTGCGTTAACAGTGTAACGCTGAATGTCTATAATTTCGTAATAACTTCGTAGCAACAAGTATTACAAAGAATTTCTTTTGTTTTTATTATGAGATATAGAAATCTTAATTAATACTGTCTTTTAATCATCTCAAGTTTAATTAATAAATTATAATGAACAAGTTTAAACGTATTTTTCATTTATGCAATATTCTAAAAATGCTTTGAGCTAAAAATATTCTATAGAAAGGGTAGACTTGACTTTTAAAACAGCAGAATTTTCATTTTGAAACGGAGCACCGGAAGATACGCAAATTTAATGAGACGCCGTGAAATGTCTCTTTTCTCCCTTCAGCGGAGATGAAAAGTAAGCTAATTTCACCGGTGAGCTTTACTTTATGGCGAAAGCTGTTTATTACTTTCATCTTGCGACCCACGAACCTGCAGTATAAATACGCTGCGTTATTTTTGCTCGCTTTCTTCGTAAGAAACAGTTGAAAAGTGCGAATGAACAGTTGATGAGCAAACTGGAATGTGTCCGAAATGATTTATGCGTAAATAATAATTTATTTTATCGGAGAGTCTCTTTTCAGTCGTAATATAAATAAATTTTATAATTTTGAGTTTGAGTTAAATGTTAGTCAGTGTGAAAATGATCTATTTTGAATTGACTGCGTTTTAGGAATTTTCAATTTTCGTACGCATAATATTGAATAACACATAATATTTTCGTAAGGAATCCTATGAAATTCATGATATAGTCCAAAAACAACTACAAGTTTGCGTTAGCACATAGTAAGTCAATAATAGTAATAAATTCAATATTTTTAAGTGAAAATTAATTTTAAAAAATAACACTGCCTTTATCTAGCAAAGTTGATTATTAATTCTTTCAGCTACAAAGTCAACGTAAACACGATTCCAATAACGAAAATTAAAATAAAATCAACCCCTTCTGAAGTAAAGATTCTTTCAAAAAGTTTAAATAGATCTCCTTCAAAAGCAGGTAATCCCCTTCCCGCTGCGTCTCGCCCCGGAAAGAAAGATGGAATTTCCTTTAAAAGTTCAAGTTTGTTTAGAAAACACAAGCGGCGCTCTAATTTATTCGCCGCGACGAGCTAATTTTCGCGCTCCGAGCCAATAAAAGGTTCCTCTCCTCGCCGAACGTAAGCTGCGGCCGCTCGATATCACGGAGCGCGGACACCATATTTCACGGAAGCGGAGAAGTGGCCGAACCAATATTTGCATTCTCTCGCTGGCCGTCGCTCGTCGGCCTTCGAGCCGAGGCGGAAGGGTGAAAAGGCGAGGGTGACGAATTTTGGAATTGTTTTTTCTGACATAAGCTCGCTCGGAAATGTAGGTTCGCAGTCATTTTCAAATCGGATTGAAGTATATAATTTTTTTCTTATGCAAATATTACATTTGACGTATGTCGAGCTTTAAATAATGCAAGCGGCTTAATGCAGTTATAAATTATTCTCGGGTTTGTACGTACCTCGCATTTCGCGATTTTGCAACAATCCGTGACCCAAATAAGTAAGCGCATCTGTAGACTTAATCCCCGACATTACCGTATCTAAAAATATCGGGCGCGCGCCAGTTTTCGCTCGTTGGGATCTCATCTGGCGCGAAAGAAGGAGAGTAAGCGGGAATTCAAAGGGATATTATGAAATTCGCGGCTGCGATGTGTAAGGGCGCGGAGGCCTATTTTCGCGGGAGCTTTGTGGTTCTGCAGAACGAGAGAGAATGAGCTTCTTTTAGGGCACGTTGTATACACACCTTTGGAGCTTGTATTTCATTGTGGGGGGGAGATAAGAATTTCGGGAGGAAATTACGAGGGGATACAAATGTTTGAAAGGAAGAAAGCTTGTTTTTATGTCAGCTTTGTGTTATTTGAGTTTCTTTATCATGAAAGTGCAAGGAAAACTGACAATGACTATTTTGCATTTTTATTGCAATACTAAAATTCTTTTATATCTAAAAAAGAAAGTAAATATTTAAATTTAAAACTAAAGAAGATAATGAGTAAATTTAAATTTCCGAATCTCATTAAAGCATTAGTAGCTCGAACGATGCTACTCCGTCTGACTAAAGCCCATCTTTTCTACTGATTATCAGCGCGATCTTTCAACAGCCCCACTCAAACTCCTCCAAAATTTATTTCTGTTCGAGAACGCTTGCACGAAGCCCTCGTTCTCATTAGCCTCCACTAAATAATAAACAACACAGCGCAATAAAGCAGAAACAAACTTCATTAAAATCCCAAAAAGAAACAAAGGCGAAAAAAGGTAAGCAAAAAAAAACTGGCTCTCTCTCTCTCTTTCTCATTAAATCCCATCTGCGCTCGTTGCAGCCGCGTATCCCAAACGACACGCCTCGCGCACGCGCAGCTGCGGCCGCGCGCGCGCGGATTTGCCTAATCCCCGGGTCTTAGCGTCGTCGTCGTTGCTCCGCGTCGCGAGGTAAGGAGCTTGTAATGCTGACGCGCCGCGCGGAGAGCTCTGCGTGTGACTTGAATTTCATTAAGGACGAGTACGGGGCTTCCCGAATTTAGCCGGGAGATGGATGCGGGTGCCGGATTTTAGAGCTGCAATTCGCGGGAGCCGAGTTCAACGGGGCAGGCTGAGTTTCGGGCTGTATTAGCTGGCTGCAGAGGGAGAAGTTTCGTTTTAATTGTCCGACGGTTGAATCCAAGAGTTTGGAGTATGCGGGTTAATCAAATCAGTAGGGAAAGCTTTTCATTAATTTGATACGGTAAAGGTGTTAAGGAATATTGACTTATAAGACACTTTCATGGACCTTACTCAATGATTAATCGTTAAATTGAACAGAAACAAAGATGACTTTTTTTCAGTATCAAAAGTTGCATCAATACGACAATTTACCTATATTTGGAATTTCACTTTTTTGCGACCGAACTAATTATGTAGTACACGTGGAGAGAGAGTATTTTTAATTCCCACCGAATTGGAATTTAAAAAATGCAAAACACATGCGCGCAGCGAAATTTTGCTCCGTTGACGTCAAACCGCGAGAACGCAGCTTACTTTAAAGAAAATGTAACCATTTTTATTAAAACGTTTCCCATGACACCGTTTTTTTAAATAAGGAAAACTCTTCTTGCGCAGGTGAATATAAAAAATTTTTAGGTTCATTATTGCGCCAAGGTTTTTCGAATAAAGCCAATGGTTTATATGATTACTCACACTAAAAGATTGTTTTAAAAGAAAATACTTCATATCGAGGTTTCTGATACTGTCTAAATGTGCATATTTAAAGGGAAAGTAGGAAATAACAAAAGAATATGTAACATTGCAACTATGCAAGATTCTCCATTAAATTTTTAATATTTTTATATTATAAGTAACATTTATAAATATACAATTTAGAATTCCTAAAAGATTTTTTAGTTTTTTGTGGTAAGAAAAAAAACTACATTTCGATTTCAAAATATAGACATTGAATAACTACTATTTTATCGAAAATTGCATTAGACTTTGATAGAGATAATTTGTTTTAATTAACGTTTTGTATTTCGTTTGAATAACTATCTTGTTCATCGATAATTATGCATAGCTCTATTAATTTATTAATTACCTGATGGAAATTAGCATAGTTATATCAGGAGAATATGTGGGTCATAATGTTGCGTAAACATTCCTAAAATGTGCACGCGAATTTGATCAAAAATAATAAATTGTACATATATTTTATTAACACATACTATATGCGGAAAATATTTTCAAATACAACAAAACAGTGAAATATTTTCCAATAATTTTCCGAAAATTATTCTCATTTTTCTTAAATAGATTGCGAACAATTTCATTAAGCTATCTAATTGAATTTCACGAAAGCCATTTAATTAGAATACATTACCTATAGGTGACAGGAGTATGTGCGCTGCTCGACACGCCCACTGAGAGCTGCAACAAAAAAAAGAGCCATCATGAAAGCCGAGCGGAGCAGTGCCGAATCTACAATTTGATTCCATTGCAGTAATTATCTTAACGAAGCCCAGTTCAGCGCAGCCTTTCACAGCGCACGCAAACGACCAAAGCAGCGGTCGGCTGCGTCCGAATCAATCTTACCAACGCGTCTGGCATAGGAAATTCGGATCGCCGCGGTTCGACGAAACTTTGTCGGGGCTTTCATCGCGGCACTTACAAGCAGAAAAATCGGAGATCAGATCGAAATCCAGACCCGAGCCGAAGCAGTCCGCAATCTCGGCGAGGCTCATCAGCCGCCGAAATCGATGAAAGAAAGCGGTGTGCAGCGACGTCAGCCGTTTTTACGGTGTGCCACGTGGCGGGCTTACGCACGAACCCGCTGATTCCCGAATGGCGCGCTGCACGTGCGCTATAAATAAACCGCGGGAGCTGAGCGCGTGCACGAGTATTTGCATCGCGCCGAGCCGAAAAAGAAGGTACTGTACTGTTTAAGAGAGGATCAATCGCGACGGAATGAGGGGGGTGGTAACGGAGTGTGCGATTTTCATTAGGGAAGTAAGCTGCAAGGTCCGCTTTTGATCAACGTGCTGATATTAAGTGCGCTGGTAGTTTCGAAGGGTGTATGGAAAATTTATTGCAGCCTGAGAATATTACTAGTTTTGCAATCGGCAAGTAGGTTTTACAAATTACATTTTGGTAAAGAACTAAATTTTAATTTTGGATTTTAAGTAAAAACTAATCTGAACGAGTAATGCGGCAAAGGCAGGTTCACCTGAAAAAGGAGCTTAAGTCTCTTTTATCAAGCACGAAATTTCTTCCTGTCAGTTCCATATAAACGGGTAATTCCGTAGTTACATAAAGCTTAAATAACCGATCGAAATTGGCACATTTTACCGTCGAAAAACTTTCCCCCTTTAAATAAACGAGAAAGAAAAAGAAAACGTCCGCCCATTAAATCTGCTCAAACAATTCGTTACGTTCATTTATCCCGAGAATTCTCATCGTAAAAATTCGCTCGAACGTCCACCGCTCGAGCTCGCGAGTTCCTTCCGTTCGCTAAAATATATCGCCGCCCTCAACAAGTAGATCATTTTTCAATTCCGAAAGAGGGCCATTAATTCCTCGGACGCAACAATTAAAAAAAAAAAAAAAAAAAAGCCGCGTCTCTCTCTCTCTCTCTCTCGCAGCCATACACAGCCAAAACGACCGAGTTTTCGAGCACCCAACTCGAGAGAGCGCAACAGCATACGCACGGATTAATTACGTCGAGCGTCGGGGTTGAAATATACGCGGCGCTCGGCTGCTCCGCGCGCGCGTTTTGTTTCGCCCCCCGCGCGTTTGTCTCCGTCGCGCGCGCGCGAGGAAAAAGTACCGCCCGCGCGCCGGGAATACAAATGGCGCCGGTTGCGATTCAATTTCGAGAGGGCGCGACGAAGAAAATCTGCATCGCCAGCGAAGTTTTTTTTTTTCCCGGGGGGCGGAGAAAGCGCGCGGGGGCTCTGTATCGCGTATAGAATCTGAGTGCGGGGAAATTTGGATTTTAAGCGGATTTCGGAATGTGCTGGATTCGCTTTTCGTGATGGAGAAACATAAGCTGTTTCGTTGTCTTCGTTATTTTGCACAATTTTTTGTTCTTATGATAATTTAATTATTTATTTTAAGTTTTTTAAAGCAAAGTAAGCAACTACTTCATTATACTATTCAAATTTCGGTCATATCTAGTTCGAGTGTACTTTGAGCTCATAAGAAGATAGAGCCAATAAATATTTAACTATAAAATTCGCCTCCTCAAAACTTCATTAAACTCCCCAACCCAGTCAAACATTAGCCAAGATAATAATTGCAAGCACGGAGAAAGATTTGAAAAGCTGTCAGTTCATAAGCACCCGTATTTTCTTTCTATTTCCCCATCGAATCCCGGCGCACGAAATCAGCCGTGTATAGCCACTATACCGGGAGTCCCTCTCTCCCTCTCTCTCTCATCCTCTCGTCGATCTTCCGCCCTCGGAAAAACGAGAAATAAGTCGTCGTCCCGGTGCCTCGATCCTATAGACACAGCTTGTATATCAGGCCGCGCGCCACCGGCTTATGTACATAAATATTTATGCGGACGCGTAAATAAACGTCGCCCCGGAATATATCGGCGCGGGTGTCGTTGTATATATAGCCTGCATCGCGCGGGGCGCGATGGATTTTTGGCCCCGGGATTTTTCTTCGCCGCTTTAATTCTGACGCTCTCGATTCCAAAGCGGAATAACAAATGTCGAGCCCGGCTTTTAAATTGGGTCTGCTTCTTGCCGGGATTTCGAAACGACAGGCAGGCGCGGCTTTGAGTTTTCGAGGATTATTGTAAGGCGGATTTACATCTGCCCCTGATATTTATCCTGAACTCGTTTATGGAGGTGGGAAAAAAGGGTTTTGTTATTAAATTACATCTTTTGAGTATATTAACCTAGTTTTAACTCTTCCGTAATGTCACTTTTAATACCCGGAGTATATCTGCTAAACTATCAAATTAAGTTTTACCGACCTTATATTATACTTGTTAGAAAATTTTTGCGGCACCATAAATTTCAAAACAATTGTTATTGGACGGATTATCATAAAAATATACGAACGTCTTTGTCGAGGTCGTTCTAAAGCTATCTTTGTCAGACGATGCCCGAGAGTATCATTTATCAACCTCTGACGTTAAGAAATTGAAACTCTGGAAAAGCCATCGACAAACTTGAATTAGCGTCGATCAGCGGAGTAAAAATCCTGTAAATGAAGTAAAAATCTGTAATCAAAGTCAAAATCCGCAATCGACTTCTGCGTCGCAAAATTTTGGTAGGAGTAAAGTGGCGTAAGGATCGAAATCGTCTATTACTTCTGCAAACGCGAATAGCTACTTCAGCGAATCCGTTCTTTCTCTCTCTCTCTCTCTCTCTGTCTATCGACAAGAGGAAAAATCGCTGGGACAGCTGTATTTTTCTTCTCCCAAAGAACCTTTTTCCGCAAATAAAGGCGTTTCTCAAGTTAGTGTCGATGTTGATAAAAATTATCTTTGAAAATACTTGTAAACTCTGATTTTTATTTTGAATTTGTGACTTTTAAATATAATGCTGATACTTCTAGCTCATGTACAAGATTTGGAAGCAGCATTTGAAGATTTTCGATAATTTTTAAATTAATAATATAATAATCGATTTAATTTAAGCTCCTTCCATTTTCTCTCCATTCCATTTCCGTTTCACTGAAAGCTGTTCTTAGTCAGAATATAAAGATCTCTTAGGAGATCTATTTGCTTTCAACCTTGCAGGTTGAAATACGTTGCGGCTTGTTTACACCAGAATTCGTAATAACTCCTTTCCTGCCCCCACATATTCTGAGCCCCGCAAAAAAAAACTCCAACAGCCCCTAACTGCGCAACACGAAGGAGGAAAAAAAGCTCACTGGGCCAAGACAAATTCCGCTAATCTCCAGCTTTCCAAGAACTCATCTGCCAGCGGATACACTTAATCACTTCCAGATTGGCCTCGCAGCCTATTAGCTACAACATAACCTTTTCGAAATTGAAGAAAGCCGAGGCGAGACTTACGTAAGCGCCTCTTTAGCAGCGGCGAGAGTTTCGCTTTTCAAAAGGAGGACGGCTTGGGAGAGCTTTAATTGTGGTGCGGTTTTCCCTTTGGCCGGCAAAACTCTTTCTGCCGCGCGCTGCTTTTAGTGCTTTTGCGCCGCGAACCGCAGACGTTTTAATGCGAGCTCTTTCTGCTTTTAGGAGGTTGGAGATAGAAAGCTGCGCTGCTGGGAAAAGGAACGCAGGTTTTATGTTTTAACCGCCTGCTGTTACGTAAATATTCCATATTTGGTTACTTTTACCTGCAGTCTTTCGTCGTTATTTTTTCGCGAAAGAAGGACTCTTCGAAAGCCTTTAGTGCACTAAACTGTCTCTGCGCATCAACGTATATAACTTTCTTTTGTCAGGTGAACAAAATTGTAGATTAAACAATAACATCTTAATATTAGGTATTAAAATGCCAATAAAGATCCTCTCTGACCTCTTCCCTTGATAAAATCTCTATTCCGACTTTTTTCCGTACAAAAAATGTCCATTAATTACCTTCCTTTTTACGTCTTTATTGTACAAATACCTTTATCATGTTCGCGAATGGATTGATAGATGTTGGGGGATTTTTTTGCAAAAATCCTTGAACTTCGTTTTTTGTAAGATAGACAAGCCATTTCATTCTACATTTTTATCATTTATATGCTACGTCTATGGGCTTATGGATCGACGTGAAATTTTTTTTATAAATAAATTAGAATTAATGAATTATTTCGATTTTCCGATATTTTTAATGTTCTACGATTGAATATTTCGAAGTATTATGGAAATAAGTCTCTTTATACTTTATATTACGCATAACTTCAATAGAGTATAATCTTCTAATTTTTAAAATCCTGACTGAACACGCTCATAGGGCTATACATAACACTTTTTTTACTCTCCACGAAAGATAAAATATTGTATATATTATTATCTCTTTTAGGAACAAGGTTGGACTAAAAATTTGCAAATCACGTCCATTTACAGCGTATGAATACACTAAGTATAAAAGTGACATTTTATACACCCGCGAGAATGTAAATGCGTTCAGGGACAAAAAAAAAGGAAAGACTCCCCTTCCCCGAGGAGCTCGCGAGATTTATTGCATATTTTAACATTTGTAACGCGAGAAAACACCTAATGCAATTATTAATGGGGCAGAAGGTGGAGGATTTTGTGACGTGTAACCTAGGATTTTTAACCGGAGTAAAATATGTTCTGCTTTTAATATCAAAGAGAAATGAAATCGTATAATTATAAAATATAGGACGGCGTTTTGCGTGGTTTAAAAGATACCATAAAGCGGCTCTGAAAGTTTGTACCGTAGGCACTTTAAAACTAGTGGGTCAAAGTCGAAACTTTTTAAAACAAAGAGAAGCCGCCGCGTTATTGTGTAACGTGCAATTTAAAGTTTCGAAATTCCTTTTTTGAAAGTTCTTGATTTTGCGCAAAATTAGATGTACATTCTAACTCTTGGCGAAACGAATTTCGCAATTAAATCTAATATTTAAAATAACCTTTTACTCGTTCAAAAGAGGAAAGATATTTTACAAAGGGAAAGTCGGCTTCTGTATTCGATTACGCTTCGCGATCGAGTTGCGGTGAAAAGAAAAAAAAAACTTGGAAAGAATTTGAATAAAGGAGGCCACCAAGCGTCAATTCATTCTCATTTTCAGGCCAGTTAGGAAAAGGCAAAAGGAAGGAGAAGGCATCCCGAATTGTTAGCTGAACTTTCGCGGCATAATTACTGGGCTGAAAGCTCTTCCGTCTTTATATACGAGTCGTCACGTGTCAGATTGAAGTGGCAAAAATAAAAATCGATGAAACTAGTTTGCGGGATTCCAATAATTGATGGATGGAGTGTAAAGAATTAGTTGCGCAGAACTTTGTTACTTCTTTTGTTTCTTCGGAAAACGCAAAAACAAAAGGACCACGTTTGCTCGTTTTTAGCAAAAAAATATAAATATATAAAGCGAAGTAGCTATAAACTAACATTTACATTTTGAAGCCCATTTCTCTTTATAACTTTCTATCCAAAAAATTCATTTTTTTCTTTATTTTCCCAACTTGAAAGCAGAAAGCGCATTAAAGTTATAAATTCGTTCTCGGTCGGATGGCACTCTGGCCGTCAGTGGCAGACGAACCGAGAAATTCAGACTTCGACCTGAAAGAAGTTCGGCAGCTTCGAGGAAGTGAAATAATGAAGAGCCCTTTGAACGTCGGGGATCCCACTCGCTTACACTCATCCGCGAGAGTCGCAGAATTTGAGAGGTCATGCGAGCCGCTCTTTCCACTCCTGTAAATCAAAATATCCCGCCTTTGTGAATTGACGTAGGTGGCGATACTTTTTATATTGTCCACGGATCGACGTGACGCAACCTCGCGTATAATTAACCCGATTAAATTGAACGAGAGTGGATATTTTTCAGCGCTTAATGAGCTTTTTATTCGGACGTTAAATTTAACCCCTTTTTACGGAGCGGATATATAACTGAATTTTTTATTATCCTCCCGAATTTCAGGCAATCGTAAATCAGTCATTTCGATGATTATCAATGGAACAAAAATGTTAATTACAATTGCGTACAGAGAGTGACAGAAGCAGAAAGTTAGTAATAATTTAGCAAGAAACAACGTACCAAGGTGGAACAGGCAAGTCTTTAGTCGGCCAGTACTAGAAGTAACCTTCGTTATGCCCGGCTTGGATGATTAGATTGTTATCGTCTTTAAACACTGTATCAAGGATCTAATTCGTGCCAAGAAGTACAAGTTTACAGCCGGAAATACCGATGATCAATGTCTTTTGTGAAATATAATTTGTTCGAGACAATTAATTTGTTTGGATGATTTGGTTTTGATGTCTATTTTATGGATGCTTTATTTATTTATCGTGCAAACAGTGATAAAAGGGAAATATTTAATGCCTTTTGAAAGTAGTAAACTTTAACTTAATTAAAAACTACCAACTTGATATATAAAAACCAACGTTTATTAAAAATCTTGGCTTTATTTATAGACTTTATGGTGCTATAAAATTGCTTCGTAAAACAATTGAAAACATTGCAATAATAATCAGAATTCTATTCGTTACACTATTTTATAGTAAACTAACTATTAATAAAGGGTCAGCGCAAATATTTCCTATCAAATTAAGTTTATTAAATCAATAATAACCGCAAAATGGTCCACATCCGCATAATAATATGCAAATAATGTACAACGGGTCGATCACGTGCCTCCGCGAAAATGGATTTACGTTTGTTTTGCCCCGCACGAAAAAAAAAAAAAAAAAAAAATAACAAAACATTCCGCGCGCGAGCCAGCAGTAAAAATCCGCAAAAACTCAACTCTCCCCCCGACTACTCCCCGAAAAAAAAGCAGCACCCGAACACAGCAATTCCAACTCGATTCGAGTACATCCCGCAAAAGCTAACTACTTCTTCTCCCCCGGCAAAAAGCCATTAAATCCTCGGTCCGCACGAGCGCCGCCAAAACACACCGCTGACGTCAGGATTGAAACAACTTTCCCACTCCCTCCCCTCCCTCCAGCGAATCAGATCCTCCTCCCCCCCGCCAACCCCACTGGCGGAGCCGCGCTAATTTAGCACGTGTCGTCGCGCGGCCGATTATTATCGGGAAAGCAGTCGGTATATAACCCTAATTCCGCTGAGTATGCATAATCGATCGCCGGAAGAAGACGCAGTTTCGAAACTCATCTCTCGGACGTGTTTGCCGGGCGCCTGCCGAGGGTAAACACTTGGGGAGGGCTCTAATTGTCGCCCGAGGCTTTTTTCCCGGGCTTTTCAGGCTCTCGGCCGAGGTTCGGCGGAGGACGGATATTCAGAATCTCGGCGGTAACCGAACGGGGCTTCTCGATATCGGCGGCCAAATCAATGGGAAAATTTGGGAGGGTTATAATTCAATTTTTTTTGTACTCCGTGCATTACTGATTTTTGGCGTCAAATATATGTTTCTCGGCGAAGTCGGGGAAGTACGTTCGTAAAGACGTAATTCTGCTTTTCGCTCGTGCTTAATGATCGTTCTTGTAAGTATGAGGAGCACGATTGATTTTGTGTGCAATGTAATTGTCGGCATTAATGAATGTTTCTTCTCAGGTTTTGTGGTGATTAATTACTTTTCTTCCCTCGTTGTACGTGAAAATAATGTATATAAGATTCCGATTTATATATCACGGAGTGATGCTCGAGCCACGGAAGAATTGGCTGAATATACAAGAAAAGTTCATTATCGACAATTCATAAAAGTGGTATAATACATTAGATGAAGTTTTATTGAAATTTATGCACTCAAGCCAGATTTTTATAATAAATAACGAATGAATAATTTATAAATAAGATAGTAAATAAGAGATATATAGTAAATATTTTGACAACGTTTCGGCAGTCTTAGTCACCATCTTCAGATCTACAAATACAACATTTTTAATAAAGGTAAAAGTTTTAACCTATTTTGAAATGTAAGAAAAATATGAGTAAACAGTAAAAAAAAACTCAATTACAGAACATCGAGAGAGCACCAGCCCATACCCGGAATTTTTTCTTCACCTCGCAGAGCAAGCTAAGGTGTCAAGCACGCGTCCCCTTTCGCACCTCGGCCAAAACACACACCCCCACAGTCGAAAGGTCACGCAACGCGTCGTACAGCTCCTCCTCGAAGTTCGGGGGGGTCGTCAAATCGACGGCGCTGCTGGCTGCGTGAAAACGCGCTTAAGCGGTCGTTCCACTCGGCGCGGCTCTCGCTCGGCGGCGCGGTTAATGCGCCCGAGTGTCTCTCCCGGCGAAGCCGAGGCGCGACAAGCATCCGTTCGACGCGGCGGCGGCGGCGGCGGCGGGCGATGGCCGTTATTACCGCGGAGCGGTATGTCCTTCCGAGGAGCGACGGATCAAGACGGATAATGTTTGCTTTGATACGAGTTTCGGGGGCTGCCTTCTCTAAGGTTGCTTATAACTGTTTGTGCTTCTGTCGCGGTGAGTCGTGTCGATTGGTGTACTATCGGCTGGGGCATCTCATTACTGGGAGATATGAGTATTAATTGATTCTGACGCGCACTTCAGTGCTGAAATGGGTTCGATTCATTTGGGTGGAAAATTAAAGGGATTCGGTACGTTGATATAGATAATGAGAACTCGAATATGATTAAACAAATTAAAATCAACTTTTAGCAAGTTCAGAACGATTGAAGTTCATGAATCCACCATCAGTTATTTAATGTGTTTTTGCTAGCTAAACCTGAAAAGTAGTTAGGAAAATGGTTGTAAACAATTTAGTCGTTTAAATGGCTGTAAACGTCAATTAAAAATTAAGATACTGACACAGAGATTTTTTTAAAAAGAGTGCAAGATTTAATCTACTTAAAATGTTTGATCAGGAGTAAGACGCGGAAAGTTTCAAAACCTTCTCCATCTTTTACGACTTCGGCATAAAGAATGCGGTTAAAAATACAAACAGATTCGCAGAATATACGTCTAACGTCAACGTTTTCAAAAAGCCGACAAATCTTAAAAACTACGAAAAACATTTCAACCGTCCGCCGTCGAAAAAGCCTTGGAACCTTCGAAATTGAAATCCTTTTAGTAAAATATTCGCGGCCGCGCCGCACCTTTTATTTACGTCCCCCCGCCTTTTTTTTCCCCGAAGCACTTCGGCTGCATTTGTTTATATTCATAAGCCGCGATGAATAAAAGATGAATAGACCAAAAAAAAAAGAAGGCCGTTCCGCCGCGTTACACCCCGTCACGCTGACGCGCGCATATATATATATTTTTCTAGAGTTTCGCTCGCGGCGGCTCTCCCCGCGGAAAGGCTAAAATGGGTTACGATTTGCGTGATCAAGTCTCTCCCCGAGCCAGATGTATATAAATTTCCTGTCGCCGAGCCCTCCCTATTAGCCGCTGTATCGATTTCACCGCCTTCTGTCCAAAACGTATACGTTATGTACATATGTATAACGCTCGATTATTAGGTCACAGGTCCGGCGGAAATTCCGGCCTCTGCTTTTTTGCTTAATAGTAAACAGGGGGATGAGCGATGGGGGTGTCGTTTTCGAGATTATTCTCCAGAGTGGAAAGTCGGCCTGCGCCGGCTTCCTTTTTTGGATAAATAGGTAATGATTCGTTTTCAACGGTTGCCGGGGATGGCTTTCGCGGTATACGGTTTCGTTACGCGGCGGTGTCGTGTTCTAGGACGGGTCTTAATTTTTTATCCCGAAGCGGAGAGGATGTGATGAATATGTCTGCTGTAATTAGTATTAGTCAATGGCGCTGCATTATTAAAGGAAAATGAGCATTATTTAGTGGCGAACATTAATAACGAAAGTTTTTATTTCTTTAAAAGTTTTATTTATAATGAACAAGCCTTAAATATGCATTTTCTAAGAAATTGTAATAGAAAATTGAACTACTTCGGAAGATTTTATTAAAATTTATTCTACTAACTAAAGATCACGTAGTTATACATACAACTTTTCTAACGAACACAGTATACAAGGAGCTTAAAAATAGTGCTTACATTCGGTGTGAATTACGGCCTGGCATTAGCTGATGAAAGCTTTAAAAAATGATGTAAGAAACGTACTTCGTTCCCGGGAGAGATACACATGCATGCAACTAACGCCATTACTTACAACTTGTCAAAAAGAGAATTTGAGAAAAACGACCCCTTTAAGTGGGAGGAAGCCAGTCGACGGAGACTCGCGAACTAACAAGAGAGTCGTGAATGCCAAAGTAGACGTATGCTGATTCTAACAAGACAAGTCTGACTATTCTCCACATAAATCTACTTACGGCGGCCGGGTTATACTGCTCTTGTTGTTTTATGGAGGTTTCGACAGGTTTCCCCCCGGTTTTTCGAGGAAAGTTTCGCGCGAACTAAAAGTAGGTTTACGTTTGCAATTACGGTACTTTGATAATAGTAAAAACTACTTTTTCTCTTGTAACTTGTAATCTCGTAAATAATATAATGATATTTTCCTGAAATTCAATTTCTCATTTATCTAATTTTTTTTTTTTAAATAAAACGTAATAACGAAAGCACAAACGAGTCAGGCGTCACGGTCATGCCTCCATTGTGTCAAAAAAAAGCCCAATTGTACATTTTCGAAACTAATTTTTTTCTGAATAGGACGGAGCTTTTGTTAAAGTAGTGGAGCGCGTGCAGCCTCTCGGCTCTATACGCCGCTAAATACTTTGCCGTTTGATGGAACTCGGACGCAATACGCGTTTCGATTACTATTACGACGCGAAGCTGCGCAATTTCGCTCAATAGGGATATATTCGGAGGTCAAATGTTTGTTATTGTCTTTTAACGGATGGGCTTTTAACGTTTCAGAAAATAAATTGAATGGTACTGTTTTACGTTTTAGCTGAAAATGGTCATTCTGTTATATTTAATACTTAATTGTATGATAAATGGAGTTAATAAATGAATAAGTCTTTTATCAATTTAGTTAATTTATCAGTATGAGAATAGAAAAATGTTCAAGATACCCACACCTATTTAAAATTGCATATAAAATAATAAAATTTAAATTCGTATATTATCAGTGAGTTCAATAATTTTCGCATAAATTTGCATTTCCCTATTTAAGAAAATTACAAAACCTGCGTATAAAAGCTTTAATCGTTAAAACTTTACACGCAAACCCACATGTAAATCGAGACCAGCAAAGTTATCAGCAAGCATCGCTCGACACCAGTAAGCCCTACACCCCATCGACGTGTCACCTCAACTACAAAACTACAAGAATCCCCGTTGAAAAACAGGCTCGAGAGCGCCGAGTAGCAGCCGTTAATTTATCTCGACGGAGAACGAAAAAAAAAAAAGAAAGCAGAAAAGCCGCCTCTAATAATCCCGCATGCTCCGGACAGCACTCGGACGTGATGCAGCATCCGTCTCGGGGGCAGGATAGGCCCATCGATCGCCCCCGATATACCCCTCCTGGTGCGCGGCGCGCGCGACGCGCGACGGGTGTATACCCAGTTTTACCGGGCGGGCTTTGTTCGGGATTACGCCCGCGGATTTGCGGCAACTATAATTCCCCGGCCGGAGTTTTTCCCCGCGCTCTGTGTCTTACGGAGCGTCGGCTGGATTTGCATCGGGACACGTGCTGGAGGGGGGAAGGGCTGAAACGGTCGCGATAGGCGCGCGGAGCCTGCGGCTGATTTTCTTTCGTTGGTGAAGTTCTCCGCTCTTCGAAGGAATGCGCTTTTTTCGGTTTTGGCATGATTCGACGGAGTCGTTTGGTGGAAAGGCGTGTACAAAAGTGATTATCGTATAAATTATTTTTGGCAAAACTGCACGAAATCTGATAATTCTCAACTTTTGAAAGTTTTCCTCGACGTTGAGAATAAAAAAAAAGTGTTCTAAACTTACTTCGGAAACGAGGCTTATGGAAAATTCAAAGTATTATTGCTTCGCCAAACTTTTCCGGCGGGGTAAAAATCGGCTTATTCGAGGCAGCTTTGATTGCACAAAGCTTTAGGAGCTGCGAGGCACGAAAATCCAAACTGTCTTGTTTCATGCCCTTTTTCCTGCAATTTATCTACTCACGGACAAAGTTTTTATCTCGTGCGTGAACCGGACGCATTAGTCGGCACGCAACTCCAAAAGTGTGTATCTGATGGGCTTGTAAACAGCGAGCAAGTTCATTTTTCTTCCCCGTTATGTCAAAATAATGAAGAGTATTTAGGTTAGACAAAAACAACTTTGGATCGATATATTTCAATGGACTCGTTGAAATAAACAAATGAGAAGCCTTGAAACTCGTTACGAACACTTTTTTCCAATCGGAATTAATCCCTTAAATCGGGCGGCTTAAAATTAAGCATATTTCGCATCCTTTGAAAAGGCGATAACTCATCCAGGAACGCCCACAAAAGTTCCTCGAGCAATCAATACTCCGTCGAAGCTCCTCAAACCGAAAATGCAACTGATCTCTTACCACCAGAAAGTAAATCTCATTCCTCCGCTTCGTCCGCGAATGATGATAAATACAAAACTGCCCGCTTTGATATGCATTTTTCGCGAGACGGGCGACTTTCCAAAACCGTTTCTAAAGCCATTTCCTCGGGGAGCGTACGAAATTAGCCGCTGAAAAATGTTGTCTGCCTCTTTGAGGCAAAAGTGTGCGGGGGAGATGAAAGAGACGCGCGCGATCGGAAAGTTTCGCATCTGGGCAGAAAATTTTACATTATATACGTTTTTCTCTCTCGACTGTATTACAACTTTGCTTTACGGAAAAATCGAAATAACAAGCAGGTCTTTTTTCAGCGTTTGCTCGGGGTAAATATACTCGATACCCGTTCGAAGAATTGTGCACTTCACGGCGGTATTTTGCATGCAAATATTTTTTATTTATTTTGACACAAAAATAAATGTAACTCTAGAACTAGTTTGTATTGGAGAGTCCATTAAAAACTATACGTATATACATAACTTTCCTCAAACGCAATTGCACATTGATTTATTTGAAGTTGAATGTGTTTTTCTATTAAATAAAGACATTTTCTATTAAATAAAGACATTTTCTATTAAATAAAGATAATAAAGATAATAAATTTTATATAATTGAAAGAAGCATCAGATAAAAATTTAATAAATAACGTCACACTTTTGAAAATTATTGAATTATCGGAAATTGGCGCGCGTTCCAATTCTATTTTCAGCAAAAAAAAGACACCCCAAGAAAATGATCAAACAAGTTTTGATAAAATTTCGCCGAAAGAAAGTAATAAAACTTGAAAACGCACTTACATTAAGGTAAACAGGAGAGCGATCCCCAAAAGGGCGCAAGAGGAGGAGAAAAAGTTGGGAAAAATCAAAGGAGGAAAAGTTGGCGTGTCTTCATCCCCCGTGCAAGACGGATGAGGGGGAAAAGCAAAGACGCTGGGGAAATTTCCGAGTTAACGATTAACGAGTGGAACGCTACACAATCCTCTTTAGAATTGATTAGAGCGCAAGAAAAAAAAGGGGGGGAAAAGAGAGGCGGTTTATTGCGATTTCAAAACGCGCTCTGCGTTATGTCGTGAGAGTTGATTTTGTATGAGCTCGACGCACGCAGCGGCACGGTCGAGCAGCGGCAAACTTTTTTTTTAATAAAAATCTCAGGCGCCGTGGAGAAGCTGTCCTAGAAGTCGACAGTTTTAAACTCCGGATTTTGATGAATTTTAATATCCCCCAAGGTGATGAATCAGCTGAAGTATATATTAGCTGTCAAATATATTATAACTTTCAAGAACTCTTCGAAACTGGCGCTAAGCCTTACTAAATCAAGCTTTATTATTTAAAAAGCAGCGCGTACAAAATTAAAAGAGAGAATTAAGAATAGCGAACCTTGGTTTCAGCGATTTTATCGCTAAAATCTTCAGGCGTTTGAAAATTTTAATTTCCCGGTTGAATGGGAAGCTTGTGTACGCGGAAAAACTGACATTATATAGAGCAGAGAGAGAGAGAGAGAGAGAGAGAGTGACCGAAAGAGAACGCGGAGAGCCCTTGAAATTTTAAAATAGAAAAGCCCGCGGAGTCTTTGATTCAGAAATGTCGTCGTGATGAGTGCTCGTGCATTAATGATGAATCGTCGGGCGGGGAATCCTCATTTCTCCTCTCTCTCGAGAGAGAGAAAGAGAGCCGCGGAGATGGATGTTAAAACTGCGCCGTCGGTCTAAACCTTTTTCAACGAGATAAGCAGGCGCGTCTATAAGCGTGTTAATGCGTCCTTCGAGGTGGAAAATCGTTCTGTGAACGTAAATGATCTTCTCTATTTTTTATGAGGTAGCGACGGTACGCGCTTATCCTTATCGGCGATCAAATTATATTGCCGAACCCTTGAATTATATATACATTTTACGTACGTCGATTGACTCATTCCTAATTGAACATTCTAATTCTAATAAATTATTATAAAACTTGTTTTTAATTTTGTAAATATTGTATGCATAATAAAATGTCTGTATTATTATTATTGAAATATGAGGCGAGCCTGGCTTTCATTAATATTGATTTATAATTTTATCCATTACGGAAGAATTTTCATCATTCTTCGCTATTAATTACTAAAATTTTTCAAGTTTTTTTAGGTCAAACGAGCTCGACGCGTTCTTAAGCTGAAAATAAATTTTCGCTTGTTTTTATATCGAGCAGGTGAGGTCTTTAAAGTTTCCGACATCGTGTAATAAGGAAAAAAAACCTAATTCTTCACGACAATGTTGTGCCGGACTCACCTTGAAACATTTCTGCGCACTTTAAAGGGTAAACTTTGATAAAAGTTACTCGAACGGGGAGAAATGAGTCTCGGAACAAAACGAGTTTCGAATCGGCATTATTGATTTCGTCGATAATATATCGTTTCTCCCCTCGATGTAACACCTAATATATTCTGAATGATATTCTAAACGGCCTCTTTGAGAATTTAAAATGTCTGCTGGATCAATCAATAGACGTTACAGAGGTAAAAGAAAAACAACGAAGGCACAGAAATTCGAAAATTTTTATGATTTTTTTCGGCGCGAGTCGCATTCCAGTTATTTGCGGCTCAATTGTCCTTAACTGAGTAACGTCCGACTTCGATTGTAAATTTAAATTCTATTGTTACGTCACAAGCTGCACTGAATGCGAGGCTGATTGCGATGTGTCGAGCCCGCGAATTTTGAAATGACCCAACTTTACGACGTAGCTGGAAAACGGGACGAGCGGACAAAAAATATTTTGGCGATAAATATAGAGATGGGAATGAAGGCACAAAAGGATTGACGTCAAATCGTACTATTTGCGAAACGAACTATTCGCATTGTTTTTGTCGTTTGTTTAACTTTAGAAGTTTCCCTTTTTTTAAAAGAGCCATAAATGGATCACAATTTTAACCTTATTATTGTGCAAACAAATAATTATCAAAATTTTTTGTGGTTTTATGAAGTTTTAACAATGAAAAGCAAAAGCCAATTCCGTCTATAATTAGATTGAACTTTAATATACAGATTTGAATGCTTATTGAGAATAGCGAACCGCAAATATCCGCAAATTTCGCACTAATAAAGGTTGTCAATCTCAATTGGATAATGAAAATCAAAATTGAAACTTTAGCGTTCAATCAACGATTTCGTTAGATGGCAGAGATTGCAATTTCCAACATACAATAGGACAATTGAATTTTCCTACAATCTTGACTTGAACGGATTATTTCATTTAGGAATATCGTTTTAAGTTTATATAAATTATTAGCCTTATTAGTGACACAAAAAAAGTGCATGTCTAAGATTTAACCAATCAAACCAAAGATTGAATAAAAAATGTATTCGGGGTTGAAAAAAATTCAGCAGCAAATATGATTTTTCAAATAACAACACAAAAGATCTCCCTTTCAACCTGACTTTTTGAAGAGCGTAAATTTTCGAAATTCTCATAAAACCTAATGGGAAGTGACAGGCGGCGAAGAATTAACAGCAAAGGAGCCCGCCTCTATTGACGCCTCGGCCGACTCCCTCCTTCCGGGCAGCGTGGCTTTTTTTGCAGCCCTCCCACCGACTATCAAGCTCGCATCACATCAGTCGGTTACCCCGACACTGATACCGTCGCCCGGCGTATATTCATCAATCATCGGCGCCCCCGGCCCATTTATCATTTACAAACGCGTGCCCGAAATATGCGAGAGTCCTGCAAGCGTGTCCGGGGCACACATTGTCATGCCGCAAGCACGCGGACTATACATGGCCACCTATACGCGCGAAATCCAAGCGCCCCCCGCCCCCGTCATTGTTTTCGCGGCCCGTCGGAACGCCGAGTAAAAAGGGAACGCCGCCGCCGCGCTTCCTGGAACGGTTAATGTTCGGCTCTATCGGATCTCTCTCTTTTGATCTATGGCGAGGCTGTTGCTTCCTGGCGGATTGATGGGCAAGATTTTTTTATAAATAATTGCACTCTTTTTACTTGAAACGAAGCGCGGCCGAGTTTTTGTGGACGATCAGATACGATGTGCATCACTTGGGTTACGGAGTTTGATTTGTGCGATTCATCTGGATATAAAAAAGAAGGGATCAATATTTGAATTAATATTGAAACTTTGCTATTTCTCGTACTATATCATCCATATTCATAATTGAAATTAGGATTCTAGTGCAGTATTACTATTGAGTATTGCTATTGATTAATAAATAGTGTCGGTAGGAAATTGGGAACGTAAAATTGAACTACATCGATAAACTAGCTGGGCTAATAATAAATATTGCAATTGCGATTATTTAATTTAAATAAAACTGAAAAACTTGGAAATTTATTTAAGAATATTCTTATAATATATATTATAGATAGCCATTCACAATTACCTTATTTTAAGCTGCTGCTAGTGAGTATCTTTAAGAACCTAAAAAAATATTTTTCATGTTTTATAATTTAAGCATAGAAGATGGTTCTGTTTTTGACTTAAATTTTAGGCTTACCTTCTAGATATTATTTTACTGCTTTGATATAATTTTGAGAATCTGAAAAAAATAATGTCTAATTAATATCATTTTATTCGAAATTTATTTATATTATAAAGATATTATACGTAAAGAATATAAATGTGACTATACTGTATGAGACTTTTTAAATAGAAAATTTAAAAAAGTCAATTTGTTGGAATTACGAAGTATGATGTTTAATAGTTAAACAGAGATATAAATGGCTGTGACACGTCATGCCCGTTATTTAACAGAGTTTGGTCAATATTTTATCCACTATACATATACGTACATTTAAATTTGCGCAGTAATTAGTGTTATACAATTTTAATCCCTCCATGAATTCTAAAGTTTGGAGTACAATAGAAACCAAGCAATGTTCCCATAACCACTCGACTTTTTTTAAACCAATATTTAAACATTTTCTCCCCTCTACTATAAAGTCTATAAACAAGCATATATTGTGGAATCGGGAAGAGTCCTCGGTGAACAATTGCCGAGCCTAACGCTTCGGGTCGCTTCCTATAAGACTCTTCCCCCAGTATAGGCACGCGTTCTAGTAGCAGTGTTGTAAGGCTCCCACGTAGGCTTGATCGAAAGATCCTGAGACGGGCAACGAATGTACCCTTGTGCAAAATTAAAGAATTTTCACATCTAGCCAAGTTATGACGCTCCGAAGTTGCGAGCATTGCAAGCGCAAGGAAATGAATATTGTAGTATAAAGCTAAAAGCGAATGTGAAGCAATAACCAGAGGATTGATAACTGACTCTCATATTAATTTTACAGTAGGTACGATTGCAAAAAATTTAATCTCTCAGTTTATGAATTTTCAAATCGTATAATAAATTCCGTTGTCGATCCAGACCTCCATAAATGTTACCATTCTCTTAAATTCGACGCAGATTCCTTTGACTGACTGGCTGAGGGAGAAAATTTGGCTTGCATATTTGTTCTCTAGACCATAATATATATTCCCTACCATCTCAATATCGTTCCGTACATTTACATATTGGGGAAACATTTGATGCAAAGGGGCTATGGCTTCATATTTTCAGAGAAATCGCCGACTTTTAGGAAATTTGATCTGCTTATAGAGAGATTGAATATGAAGCGGGAATTTTTGTGTATTCTATTAAATTTTTTTAATATAAATGATTTCTATTTTCAATATATCTGACAAAGACGATCATGCTTTGTACGATGAACTTATGCACATTTGCAGCGTATGAATCGGTAATGGAACAACAATTTCCTGTTTATCAAACCCAGATTCCTATCCAACAAAATTATTATGATGTTTGTGGTTAATCGTAATTGCGGGTTTGAGTACAAGCTATCTCCGATTACGAGATGATTGATTCGGTTGAAGATTTGATTAAATCCAATCTCAAAATTTTGTTGCCAGTTATACAGTCATAGAGAGATAGAGTTAGACAGGGATTGTTACGTATTCATTGAAATGAGAGTACAAAATACAAAGTACAAAGTACAAAATGTAAATACTATTTAATAAACAGGTAAAAATTGAAAATTTATTACTTCGCTTTGACATTTTATGTTTTCTTTATAGGTTTAGCATCAACTTCTATATCCCTCATCTGCAGAAAGATTTTAAAAAATGCATTAAAACATATTTCTGCAAAAATTATAAAACAAATTTAACGTATAATATGAAATACGAGAAGTAGAATCGTGACCGTTTATCATATTATCAACGAAGTTAACTGCCTTATAAATGTTGTCATAAATTAAATAGTTAATTCATACTTTTATTCCCACATACTGAATTCACGGTATAAGTAACATATTGCAATACTTTTCCGTCATACAACATATTGCTTATTAATGCAGTATGTGATCCATAATAAATTTCCAGAAAACTTTTCTCCATCCGAAAATACCCAGTATCCCCCAAAGAAATATGCCTCGCTAAAATAGTCGCGAACGTCATAACGTACCTTTAGGGACCGCGTCGGGCTCGGAGAATTTCATCCAACGACGAAAAAGCGCGCTGCAAATCTAATACTTGCATAAAGGCCCGGAGGTCGGCTCGCGGTCTCCTCTCCTTCGTCCCGCGCCGACGAAAAAAGAGCTCCGGAGAAAAGAGAGAAAGAGAGTCCGGGAAACGTTCTCCCTGGGGTCGTGAATATTGGAAATGCAGAAATCATTATGATAAAAGGCGTAAGAAGCAGATCGCAATTTCTTCAAATTCGCGAAAATATTTTTGCTCCGCAGTCGTCTATATGTACTTGGCGCTTTTGTTCGAAAGAATTAAGGTCGAGTGATTGCAGAGTGAAAGGATGCTGAATTATATTAAAGATGATATGATTTGGCTTGAATTTCAATTTGGAATGAATCTAACGACTCGTTAAGAAGATGCTTTAAGCTTGGATTAATGTAAAATATTGATTTTGCAAACGATTCATTTAAACGTATTCAAACATTTAATTTAAACAAATGCAGTTTGCAAATTAATTTTAGATATTTCGTAAATTGTATATATAACCAAAAATTTTTGTAGAAAATTGTAGAAGACAAAATTAGAGTAGAAACATGAAATTGTAAATCCAAGTACAAGCTCATAAGCTCCAAGTTAAAGCAAACCTTGTTTTCTCAGTAGAATTTTTACATAATTCATATTTATGGGTATACTTTCAGCTTTATCTAATCCTTTCAAGCGAACGCGTAATTGCAAGACTTTCCAAAGTACAAAGAGTACATTTCAATATTTTAAGCAACTGTTTTCCAGAACAAAAGTGCATCAGAGTGCACACCCACAAACCGCTCAGAAAATTCAGACTTCCAGGGTAATATCGGCTTTAGTTAAAAGCGCCGCGTTTAAAAATGAAAAGCTCCGCTGCAGCAGAAGCTTATCCTCGCAAACAGCCTCCAATTAAGCTCCCCAGTGGGTTCTAACGACGTTCTCCTCGTCCCCGTGCGATACACGGCGATGTAACAAGTCCGGCGCGCGATTAGCATCGCTGGAATTCGTGCGTCAGAGATGCAGGAACGTATATACATCTAAACGCGGTTCGACGACCCGCAGCGTTATTCCCCGTCCGTTTCCTTTTTTTTTCTCGGGGCCGTTCGTACGCTCGACTCGTATATGGGGGAGCTTTTTTGCTCGGGGGGCCGAAACTTTGCTCATTCGCGCTCTCTCTGTTTGAGGTGCTCTCGCGAGCATGTATTTTTCCTTCGGCCTTTTTCCGTCTGCTTTTTCATGCAAGATGTAGTTCCTGCGTCTGCGTGTATAAATACACTTTCTAAACAGTATTAAAGTTTTGAAAGGTTTGGGGGGTCTTTGCGCAGGTGCCTTTGTAAATTATTTGTTTTGGGAGAAAAATTATGATGGATGAGCTTTTTGGTAAACATAGATTTTTATATTTTATTCGCGTCGGAATTGCAAGCCTTTTTTGAACATTTTTTATTATAAAAATATAGAAGATAAACGCGTAAATGAAACAACGTAAATAAATAATAAATAAAATAAAATTTTCGTTTTGCGTAATGAACGTTATCGATATTTATAACGCCGAATGTAATCAATGGAAGCAGCGCTTGAACCTACTAATGGATTTGCACGGACTCGTTGAAATTTTCAATTAATTGTTGAAAGCACTCGAAATATTCGTCGAATAAATAGCAGTTAATGAATCGTACAAAAAGTTAAAACTAACCGTCATATCGTCGCACAAAATTTTTATTCCCACAGAGCGGGGAACTTTCCTAACCCAATAAAAAAATATTCCCGCGAACAAAAGGGGAAACTGCGGTAACAACGAGAGCAAATTATCCTACTCCCCCGGAAACTTTTCCGATCAGCCTAAATATTTCCTCACCCCAAAGGATCGTTCGCAAGGAAATTCAATTCCACCTAATTCCCGGCCCGCGGCGCAGCTCGAATAACCCATTTACAGATCCGTCGGCTTGAAAGAAGAAGAAAAAAAAAAAAAAAACGGTCGTGGTTCTAAAAAGTTGTTCGAGAAATGCCCGTTCCGTATATATGTGTACGTGAGAGAACGCAGGCCGCTCTCCGCGGAAGGGTAAATAAGTTGCTGCTCGATGATGGATGTCGTTGCGCTCGCGGCAAATTTATTAACTTTAATTGCAGTTTTGCTTTTCCGGCCGAGAGCGACGATGATGGAGCTCCTCCGAGTTATTATTTCTGCCTCTGGACTCGCAAGGTCGGACGTTTCTGCGATCTTTGCGGTGCGCGAAATTAAAAAATGGCTATAGCAAAAAGGAAACGGCTTTGTTGTGGATATTGTGAGCTTTTTTTTATTAAGGACGGCTTTTATAATAAAAGGTTTTAGTACTCTCGCGTTACTTGAAAAGGATAATAAAACGTCCCTTTTATTTGGAAATAAATTTTTTTCAACTAATGAAAAAAATTTCTTTTTTATTGTAAATATATATTATCAAAAAATAGATTTTATTCGACCACACTTTTAAATTAAACAGTGCATTGATATACAATATAAAGTTAAAAATAAGTTTCAAAATAAGATAGTTAAAATAATAAAGTTATTAAATAATTATAATTAATAATTAATAAAATAAAAATAATTATAATTAATTATCATAAAGTATTAAATAATAAAGTTAAAAATAAGATAAAAATCTCATTACTCTCCAGTATTTACACTTATATTCCCACGTTTATTTTCCACTCGTCACGCGTTCCAAAACTGTCAGCCCAAACCGACTGCAAAACGAGCCAGCGCGCCCCGAGGCTCCCGAATGAAGGCCGCATCGTCACTCCGCCAGTCGGACCATCCGAGCTGGAATTGCGGTGAACTTCGGCTGTCGATGATCGCGCGCAAAATTCACTCCTCGCTCTCTCTCCCTCCGCGGAACAGACAGCCACGCAATTTCCCTGGTCGGAGCAGTCGATTGCCTCCCGAGGCGAGGCGGCCTCCCTCTTCTAACGAGAATCGAATTAAGGGGCCGAGCGAGAAGCTCGTGAACGAACTTCTCGTTTGATCCCTTCATCTTTCGGGCGCGTTGGATTTTTCAAAGCAATTATCCGCCTCGCTCTCGGGGACTTGTCGGTTTTTTTTTTTTTTTTTTTTTTATTTGAAAAGGGGATTTCGAGTGGGCAGGCGGCTTTTGTAACGAGTGTCACTTGGCTCTGCGAGGAGTTAAGACTGTTTGCTTTTCAAAGTTTATTATACTTACTGACGCGGTAGGAAAATTGTTATACGAGCTTTGTGCAAAAGTAAATATTGAAAAGAATTTCAAATTTTCGAAATGTAAAAAGCGACGGGTGCAAGTTCTTTTTTAACATTATGAAATTTTGAATAAAATAGGTTTATTTGAAGATTGAAAATAAATTTAGAGTAGATTTTATTTTGCGTCAAGTATAAGCCTTTTGTTTTCAATTTATTGGCAAAATCCAAATGCTCCATTGCTAGTTGAAAATTCAAAATAAATTTTCTCAATAATAAGTACATAAAATTGTATTTTTATAATGCTTGCATAAATAAATAATAAACAATATCTCCCTGCTCCGACAGAACCATGCAAAAACTTTCTCTGCAATATCGAGTTTCTGCAGATTTAACTTCCCCAAGCAACTCCTTATCTGGGTATGAAAATCTCTCCCAACTCCATTGAACTTTCCGGCAGTCGCCGAAGTCACATTCCACGTATTTGCCATTCAACATTTTTTTTCTCTCTCTCTCTCTCTCGCACAAAGCAGCCTCGCATCATTCGCGGCTCCCACGCGGGATTTCCAATTCGAACAAACAGTCGTACAAATCGGCTCTCGTAAATCTCCCGCCGCTTTCCGGAGGATGATTCAACGCCTTTTCAACGGCGCCGACGAAAGGGATGGAAAAAAAAAAAAAAAAAAATGTGAAAAATAGCTTTGCGCGCCCCGGCAAAGAGACGTTATCGTCTGACGTGCGCGTGGATAAAGGGTATGATGACACGCTTTCCGCACTCGATCGAGGAAGAGGACGCGGGTTCTGAAAGGCGGTAAATGTAGCATGTTATTCGTTCGGTTAAATTTCATTAGAAAGCAGAGCTGGAAACGGTGTCGTTTTACCTTTTCACGCTGGAAAAGTAACTAACAAGGAGAGTATATGACATTCGGGTCATGGATTCCCCTGAAACTCACAGAGACTCATCGATGGCACATATAGAGATGATATGTGCAGCCACAGGACCTAACGCTGTCTTGATCCTGAGATATGTCCTCTTCGACCTGGTTCTCGACTAATCATGAATTTGACCTTCCGTTTCTGCCAAATTCCATTTCTGAACCTCTGGAGTGCCTCTACTACCTACATAATATTAAAATACATTATAATTAATACATATATGCCTTCAAATAAAAAAATTTCAATTGTTA